>JBCAUG010397137.1:0-16342 GCA_038406175.1 Haplosyllis leylae
TCAGTTTATTTGAACAAGCACAGGGAATCTGAGAGGGTATTGAAAAAAGTGACCCGGACTACCAACACCTACTCTATTTCACTGAATCAGTCAATATTCTGATTGTTGGAGACTGGCGATAAAATCGAGTTCTTCCTATTCGAATCTTTCTGTCAATTCGTTGAATGAACAGAAAAGAAAAATCCACTATTATTTCCACAGTTCTAAGAAGTGTTTGAATAAAATTCTTGCAAAACATACAGTTGGATGTAACTAACCAAGAGAAATAATATATTTTTCCTAACAGAAAACACTCCTTTATGCATTGATAATTTTGTAGAATAAAGCAAATTCAGACAATTCATTGAAAAAATCCAAACAGGAAAAACTCAAATCAAGATTAACAAAGGCGTAATACACAAAAAAGTTTATGTAATCCATGATGATTAAAATAAAGCATTACCACAAAAGGTTTCAATATGCCTCTTTACTTTATATTCAAAGAGGACTTCAGGTAGTAAATTGCGCTGTTACATTTACATATAGATGTCATCTTCTGTAACGTCAAACTGAAAGTAGTTTCATTGCCTGAGAAAACTACGTTATTTAGTATCTTTTACCTGTTGAAGTAATGAAGACAAGCCAAATTTAATTCCGAGGGAGTATAATCATTCTTGATTGTTGTGACAGTGGAAAAATCTGTGAATTAAAAAATTGCTTGAGGAAGCTTTATCCATGCATTTCCAATTAGACATCTGGCCTTTGACTCTCAAAACAAATGTAAGATTCTTCTTTTAAAATATTCCATGGATAAAGTCAAAACACATTTGCCGATGTCTTACTGTCGCTTTTGTAAATGATTGGATAAAGCGTTTCGCTACTTCATTTGGGCTTTCTCTTTATGGTAGGTTAATTTATGTAACAAATTTGTTAAACTAATTAAATGCAATTCAAACTGTTGGTAATAATCAATCCAAATGAGCAGCAGTGAATTCACTGTGGCTGGTAATTTATCTTAAATGTTTGAAAATAATGGTAGTAATCAATCCAAATGAGCAACAGTGAATTCATTATGGCTGGTAGTTTTTCATAAATGTTTGAAAATAATGTTACATTACTCGGTATAGTGAATTCACCTGGCTCATTTGGATTTATTACTATTACCAATTTGAACTGCATTTGACAAGTTTAACACATTTCTTAAATGAACTAACCTACCATTAAGGGAAAAGTCAATTATCGCGGACTTTAGGTGTGTTTTCTTCAATATCATTTCAAAATAGAAGTCGGTGCTTCCCACGGATTCATTTTCTCTTTGACAATATCATTTCAAGCTTCACTTCCGCACCGAAAAGACCATTTTTCTACAAATATTGGCTAAAGAGGCCAGCACACTCTATCTCTGTCAGTGATTGTACTATTGAGTTGTAATCTGTAATCGGAAAAGAGACTGAGTCTAGATTACTCCACAAAAAGGCTCAATGGACGAAGTCAATGGGTTGAGTGATCTCTGATCTTGACTAAAGGCAAAAAGGCACTTGCTTCTGGTCGGTTGCACTTTGTGCTGCAGAAAAAGCAAATCAAGATAAACGAGTGGCTCTTTCTTATTCAATGTAATGTCATCCGTTTCTGCTTTTGTGGCTTTCGTTTTCATTATCCTGAACCACAAGGAGAGAAGGGCACAGCATAGTTGTGAAATGTGTATCCATCAAATTAAGATATTAACTAATATTCAAGATTTTTGTTTTAAATAAATCCTTCATTTTCAGGGGTGAATTTGGCGAAAGCCATTGTACTAATTTTGTCCTACGATTTGTACCATTTGTTGTGATATTGCATTTATTTGTGAGATAGATTGCAGATACAATTAACTGTCATTCAAAAAATATAGAAATGGATAAATTCCTATTTTGAGACTGTCCGCAGTATTACCTAAATTCACAGGTCCAGTAACAACCATGGTTACAGTCCATATACTGAACACTTTCTAAAACAACAGTCAATCCTTGAGTTAGATCTATTTAAATAACCGAATGTTAAGAAATAGTCAATTCCTGAATACAATTTTTGGACATTTAGTTATTTCTTCCAGTAGGTTTATCTCTTGCTACATTTACTGGTTCACTTGGTGAAACTGGTTCCAATATTGAAACACATTTACTCTGCGGTCACTTCAGTATTGGGTGGACATGGGATATGCGCACTAAATTAATTGAAAACATCAAAAACAGTAGAAATACTGCATATATATCCATTGCAAAGGCAATGAGAAAGCCTTCAAGAGAAAGCCTTAATCAAATCCTAGTTTGTTCCAGATTAAATCCTACATGGTTCCAAACAGTTATATCTTCAACTATCTTAGACCAATCCAGTAAATCCAAGTCAAGGGGCGAGGAATGTAGACATCAGCATGCAGTAATGTGACCACCTGCACTTGGTCCACTGTATCTTAACTGAAAAGTCACGTCAGACACGTGTTCAGTTTGGTAGTTATTTCTGTGGCCCTTGTCAGGGTCAGATCCATCCATTAGCTGATCACTACACAAGGACTAACTGGCACCTTAGTATCAGTAGATCCTATTGTTTACAAACATTATATTTCTAAAGAATAATTTTCAATTCTATGTGGTACAAACACTGAGGTCTTGGAATTCATGCCCAAGTTTGCAATACCCCATGGTGGTATGGAGTGGCCAATCTAGTTGGTTGCGTATGTACTAAGGAATTATCGACTAGATATATGCAAAGTCACAAATGTACATGTGTGCAGAAAAGGAACAATAAAAGCAAAACAGCAATACATAAACATGAATTAGAATTTACAAATTCATTTTTTTGCTATTCACATGATGAAAAGTAATAGATCTAAGGTAGGAAGACAAACACTAAACATGAAAGGTTTCTATTCACACAGAATATTGATGATCAAAACTAACATTAAATTACAGTCCACAGGAAGCAACGATAAATTCCAGAACATCTGTTAAACGAAATGACCCAATTTCAGTTTCAAGAAGAAATGTTCTTTCACTTTGTGTCAGCTTTAATAGAATCTAATTTTATGTTTATTTTATTAAATTACCCTGGACCCTGGATCGGTCATGAAACTATCTTTGGACTTAATAATTGAGACTTATGAGATCAATGGAGCTAGATAATCCATCAGATATACCGCTTGTTACCTGACATTCGGGTCTTGCTGACTGGCTCAAATTTGACCCTTGGGAGCAGTATGCAGTAAGTAACTTGACTGATGACCTGTGTACTTGCTTAGATTAATGTAGGACCATAGCTAAAATACCAGCAAACCACGAAGGAGCCTCCACTGTCATCTGCGGAACTAGCAATAACATTTTCTTTGTACTTCCATGTGTACTTCCATAATTTACATAAAGTACCCATCTGTGCATTAACCATGTACTAAAGTATTGAATAAAGAAAAAGTGCAATTTTCAAATTCATGAGGAAGCGAAATTTCCAGAATATTTTTATCTGTGAAAATGCCCCAGTAACTTTCTGTTGACACTGAATAATTTGTCATGAAAATTTAGAAAGAATCCTCATAACTGGATCATTTTATTTATATTACAATCAATGAGTGAGTGCATTATTCTATTAAAGGGTTTGATTAATGATCACAATTTAATTTACTCAATTTGATTTTATCCTTGGTTAGAAAAGTGGTTCTGCGTGAAAATAATTCATACTATTTACAAAATCAGAAAGTTCAGCATGATATTTAGGTCATTCCTTCCTTTATCTCAAAATTGAATCTAACATTCTATTTGATTTATTTATTGTGTTCATAACTCCAGTATTAATCTTTAAAATTATTTATTTACGTCAGACACAAACATTTCCTATACTAAATTTGCAACAGTTACCAAAGAAAATAAACGAGGCAGACCAAAAAGTAACGAATTCATGTATCTCATTGCTTGATGCTTCCATATAAATAATTAAAGATAAATTTACTCCACATTAGACCTTGTGAGACATCAATATCCTGTTATGTCACAAAGGAGGACAAAAGACAAAACTCTCTCCTCCTTACACATCTGTACCTACACATCCTTAGTACAAACTGATTCTGCGTGAAAAATGCTACATGTTTAGTAAATCCGGAAACATAGTTTAGGTAGTGAATGTTTTCGAAATTTCCTCCTGTTCTATTTTAATCAAAATAAAGCATTAAGACTTGCAAAACGTTTAAATATTGTGAAAGCCATACCATTTATTACTTTAGACCGGTACACAAAAAACCTGTAAAGTTTGGACAAAATTATTTATCCTTTCGTCCTGTTAGAGAGATTAAGTCACATTACTTTTGTTTACTATTATAACAGTACCTTCGTTTTAACCTTTTATGATTCCGATAGTTTTAAAACAATACATCAATATAAAACTTCAAAACAGTCATTCCACTTCACACAAGCACATAGTAAATACATAAATATCAACTTTTAAGTAATGGTATCAGTTTTTAATCAATTTCACTTACATTTATTCAATTTCTCTTATATGTATTGTCCATTTTATAAGTGATGATGCTTGATTATTTCTTTGTAACATGATATTCTATAGAGTTTGCTCTCTCATGACATTGTCCAATACTATTTTAACATCTTCAAAATCACTGCTTTCACCCTCAACCAACCTCCAGAGAATTTTGTTTATATTTATATAAGAATGGCTGTGTATAACCAAGATACAGACCCTTCCTTTTTTACTTCATGACCTCAGGTACAACTCTGTGAAGTACATCATTAAAATTCTCTGTTGTCAAAGATTTCAAATCATTTAGAACAACATAGTAACTGCCTACACCATACTGAAACCTATGCAACCTATCTTCTCTCCACTGATTGTAGGCATTCACATCCCAATTAACTTTTGGTTTCAGTCTTATTCTTTTCAAATCAGATATTTGGTTCTCAGAAACAAAATAAAATTTTCTACTTACTGCAACTTCAATTTTAACATTGCTTTCCTCCTAGAATTAAGCCTATTACAAAAATAGTTCATTAATATTACATCTTAAATGATTACAGTGCACATCAAAAATATTTCTAATATTTAATTTTATCACAAAACCCAACAATAATAAAGTAAACACACCCTATAATTCAAGAAAATCCTTGTCTAGCCAAACTCTTTGGGTTCACTTGTTGTATCTTATCGTCTATCACACTACAAGAAAAATACTTTTTAATGTTCCCATCACAAATAAATTTGCATATGTCTTCACACATAAAACCATCTTTAAATATAGATTTACCTTTTCTGTTCTGTTTAATTGGAATCTGAGATGATGGAATTTCAAAATCTTCTATGTCGGAAGTAACAGAATAATGTGACTCCACATATTTAGAAATGTTGCATCCAGATACATCCATGGACTCTCCGACATCAAAACTTGATATCGATGGCACAATATTTGTGGATTCTTGTATGAAAAACATATTGGCATATATATCCATAATGATTGAATAATCCTAAATGTAAAATTTCCTATTTGAAGTCACGAAAAAAACAACCCAATCTGCACCTTCCACTCACACACTAAAACTGAATTATGCACTACAAACTGTCAAAACTCATTTACGAAATAGATAAATAACGAGTTGAGTTTATTATCAAAATAGAAATGCCACGAGCAGCTTTAGCTGCGAGTTGGCATTTTGCTTTTGATAATGAATGAATAGGAGTCTATTTATCTATTTTAATAAATTCGTCTATGGTTTGTATTGAGTAGTGGTTTGTGAGTTTTTGGTGGAGTAGGCAGAGAGCGGGGTTTGTGGCAATTGTTTGGAGAATAACATTTGAAGAATTGTAGTCAGGGGTATTGTTCAGGTCATGGAAGAAGTCATATGTAGGTTGTAGTTGACTATTGGCAGTGTGCACTTGCTTCAGTTTTTGAGTGGATATTGGAGTGAAAGGATGTGTGTTTGTTCTGTCTCATCTTTGTGTCGTAGGTTTGAGCTTTAATTATGGAGGAAATTAATAATTTTGAGGATGATTTTGATGTTGTATTCATTACTCAGGAATCAAGGAAGGAATGTGAAGTGTCTTTGGAGGAAAATGTTGAGTTTAAGGCAGTTAAATCAGCTGATTATTCGGATATTAGTGACTTTGAGGAGGACAGTGTAATGGAACATCAGTTGAGGTACGTGTGTGTTTAGTGAATTGTTTGGGTTTCAGATTTAGAATTTATATGCCATTTTTACTGACACTTACGTGTTGTTTTTCTAGAAGTTTGAAGCAGAGTAATGAAGGTGGGATTGTGGGAAGCAGTGAAGTTGGCAATTCAAGCAAAATTAGAATGTCAAGAATAATGGGGTGAGTGTTAAAGCTGTAGTGGTTTAGGTTTAGGTTTCATAAAGCTGAACAAAATGAATTTTATCTCAAAAACTGCTTGTTGAACATATTGTTTTTTTTTATTTTTGTGGTCAGTGTTGATGGGTCTTTCAGGAATAATTGGTAGTTTTTCAAAATTATTAAATTTTTTTTTTGGTATTTTTTAGAATTAACTCAATGGCAAAGAGGTTGAAGACTGGGGTGTGCTTGGTTTGAATTGTGGTAACAGGGGAAAAATCCGGTCATTTAACAGAGTTTCTGATGAGAAGGTGAACAAGATGATGGAGTTGACTTACCAGGACCGAACAGAAGTGAAAATTAAATGGGCAGTGAACTGTTACAATTCATGGAGAGAAATGAGATTAGATGATGTTGACTGTAACTTGGAAATTGTCTATGCAGACTTGAATGAACCAATAATGTTGTCGAAGGAAAATTTAGAATTTAGCTTATCGCGATTCGTGTGTGAAGTTAAGAAAAGCAAGGAGGAGGGTAACTATCCAGGTAGAACCCTTTACGAAATGGTGTGTTGTATCCAATGTTACTTAAGAAAAAGAGGCATTAACTGGAAGTTGGTTCATGGGGATGATTTTCCAAAGTTTCAATGAGTATTAGATAGGGTTATGCAGGAACGAGTGTCTTTAGCCATTGGTACAGTGAAAAGAAGGGCAGAAGTAATTAGTATGGAATTTGAGATGAAACTTTGGAATGACAATGTACTAGGAGAAGACACTCCTGATAAGTTGAGAAAAGCCGTTCTGTACTTAATTGGAATAAACTGTGCATTGAGAGCGGGTGACGAACATTATGGGTTGAGGCGCCCGGGGGGATGTGTTGGAAGTCAATTTTCATTTGAACTGAATGAGCTTGGTCAGCAATGCTTAGTCTATAGAGAGGATACTGTGTCAAAAACCAACAAGGGGGGACTTAGGGATATGAAAAAGGAACGTAAAGTAGTCTGGATAAAACCAAACAATGATAGAATGAGGTGTCCAGTTAGGATTGTGGAGAAATATTTCAACTTGTTGCCACAGACAGGTGCAAAGCCAAACTTGTACCTTCAAACTCTGCAAACTACTAAACCTAATGTGTGGTATTCCACAGTCCCAAAAGGAATTAATGCATTGCGTAAGGTGGTTGGTTCACTACTAAAGGATGTTGGGTTAGATGGTTACTTTACTAATCATTCCCTTCGAAGGACATGTGCAACTAGATTATTTCAGGCTGGTGAAAGCAGTAAGATAGTTAAGGAAGTTACGGGGCATGTATCTGACGCCGTGAACAAGTATCAAGAAACTTCAACAGAACAAAGAATGAGGGTCAGTAGTATAATTCAGGGGAATGTCCCAGTAATGAAAATATCTGAGGCGAGTCCTATGGAAGTAGTGGAAAGTCCAAAGGAAATGACAGTGGGAGAAAAATGTAAGCTAGATAGGTTGGTGTTGCCTAAAAGTAACATCACCATTGAGAAACATGAAGTAGACAAAGAAAGTAACGTCAAAAAATCTGTGTCAGAAGTTATTTAGGCTGCTCTTAATGCAGTAGGAAATCTTAGAGCCAAAGTAACTATCAAATTGTTCTAAGTGAAAATGTGCTAAAAAGTACCAAAATGTTTGATCAAATTAACATAGTTTGAGTCAGGTTGATGTGTGTTTGAAAAAAATTCAATAAAATTATGTGTTGTAACCATAAAAAAGATTTTTGTTCATTTGCGAAGTTTTACGGAAAAAGTGCACTTTAAGTGCACTAAGTGCAATGAGTGCAATGAGGTCATGTCACTTAAGTTGTTATTGTTCTATTATGGAGTTATAAGTGACACTCGATGGGAATTAATAGAAAAGAAATGCCATTTTCATGAATAGAGAAAGAGCCCAGAATTTATTAAATATCAATATATTATTGCAAAAAATGAACATTATCAACCTATTTGAATTATCAAATTCAACAATAAGATGTATACCAAATAGCAATATCCTTAACAATACCTCCACCTCCATTACTTTTAAAAAGTAAGTTAAATAACACATATTTAGTAATGTAAAACCTATGATTTGTTCTCGTCTTTGACTCAAACAAGTTACAGGGTAATAAGATACTAATACTAGTTATTTAACCAATACGTAATTATCGATTGTCCATGAGCTTCAACGCATTCAAAAAACGTGCACCAAACAACAATTCCTGTTCCATGAAAATTCACCCACTCATTCCAGGTAAACACATGTATCTTAAATTAGGAGCATTTGATAAAATATAATCTGGAGTCTATTTACTTGCAGCCTGATATGAGGAAAGTTTTCTGGAATGGGAGTACCATTAGTTGATTATTAGTTTGAATCCTAAAACACATGACTGCAATTGAGTCTTTCACTTGAGGTTACCTGAATTCGACAAATTGGACAAAAATGGGCAGAGAATACCATTTCAGATTTAACTGCACGTCACTCTATTCTCTACGTTATCGTGCAGAAACCTAGCCCCATGCACGTATTTAGCTTGTCTCTAATAAAACATAGAACTGTGCAAATTGTCCTACGTTATTTCAAGTGCACACAGCAGATAATCCATTTAAAAATAAATTCAGGGAAACTACGACAAAGTAAAGAAACTGAAGTGTGAAAACCCAAATGTGCACAAACTTAAGAGAAGAACTAATATATTTCACATTAGTTATTCGACATTTTGAAAAGCAAGATGACACGTTCACATCTGTGGGAGTAGCAACAAAATAACAGGAAAACCAAGGATTGTTATAGAAAAACTTCCATGAGCACTCTTTTCATCTTTTCCGTTTACCTTCTGAAACACATCTGAAGCTACATATTTTAAATTACATTAAGAAAAAGGCAACTTTGCAGCGTTTATCATTTCTTCAATTAAACAGACGAGAAAAAGAGTAGTATGGTTTCACATATTTCGTTCCTTTTCTTCATTAGATAAGTAAAATTTACAAAACCAAGTAGACTCCAGGTTACAACAATTATAAATGTTCTGGATGTTGCATGTGTGTGTAAAATTCTCTTGTTAGTTTGGACTGTTTACCTCGTTTAGTGATATGAAACCAGGAGCAAATATTATAAAAAAAATCTTTGTTAATAACTCAACCTGATCATGGGAATATTCTGCAACCTCACATTCGGGAACTCCTAAATCGGAAAAAAATTTAAACTCGCTGAAATTTTGTCCACTTCAGTCATTAAAGCCAGCAAGTTTGTACCTCTGTTCATCACTGTCAACATCCCTCTATTTATTCAATCCTAGTTAAAACCCAACTGTCTTAAATTAATCATAATTATAAAGAGGGAGTGCTGGGGGTCCAAATAATTATTTTCAGATCCCTTTTAGTTATGGAAATAAAATCGTGTTGTGAATGAGTATCTTTGGGGTATTTTCTTGACACTTGTATTTGCATGCACATCTGTGTGTAAAAACAAGAAATATCAAGGAGTGAACAATTTCACTAGGTGACTCATACCTCGCGTCTCACGTACAAAAAGCACCTCACGTCTCGCATACAAAAGGCACCTCGCGTCTCGCATACAAAGGCACCTCGCATACCTCATGTCTCACGTACAAAAGACACCTCGTGTCTCATGTACAAAAGGCACCTCACATACAAAAGGCACCTTGCATCTCGCATACAAAAGGCACCTCACATACCTCATGTCTCGCGTACAAAAGGCACCTCGCGTCTTGCATACAAAAGGCACCTCGTGTACAAAAGGCACCTCACATACATAAGGCACCTTGCGTACAAAAGGCACCTCGCATACAAAAGGCACCTTGCATGAATGCCCCCCACCCCAACCCCCTCCCCCACTGCCCCCCTCCCACTTTCTGTCTCAAGGTTCGTTTCAATCGCACCTCGCATGTGGTCCCCTCCACGCAAAAATAATATCTTTCACCTTGCGTCCCAAAAATTCCCAGAAAAACCGTGCAGCAACCCCGATTCCATCAATAAGGTACCTCTACGAGTCACCAAATATTCACAATATATTAATACTTTATTAAAACAATAAAACCTGTACATCTTCTACAGATCAAAAACTGTTATCTTTTCAGGTGGGTCACTGTATCAGATCTCATCTGCACCAAGTGGGTCACCATCAGCAACCCATAGCTGAACTCAACAGCCCCTTCTACTCTTTTAATAATGTTATCACCCTTTATCATGTTCTTCATCTCTGTTGTCACCACCATTGTCGTATTGGGGGACCCAGAAGCTCTATTATTACCACCCACATTCTGAAGAATGTGGAAGGTACTGTTTTCACAGGTGTGTCTGTCCACACTAGGGGGTATCTCAGTCCCAAGTTACTTCCCTGGTCTCTGGTCCCAGGTCCTTTCTTGGGTACACCAGTCCTGGCCAGAGGGCTACCCCAGGACAGGGGTATCCCCAACAAGGTTATCACTGGGGTACACCCCAGTCAGGTCAGAACTGGGGTACCCCCTCCCCAGTCAGGACAGGACTGAGGTACCTCCTGGTCAAGACAGGACTGGGGTTGCACCCCCCAGACAGAACAACAGAGTAAGCACTTGCTATGCAGTGGGCAGTATGCCTCTTGATTTCATGCAGGAGGACTTTCTTGTATCCTTTTGATTGTTATTGGCCAGTTTCAACTCATCTTCCTTTTTTACTGTCTTCTGCCAGTTTCCATGTTTAAGTAACATGTTGGCACATATTGCTGTTATCTGTTGATATGATATGAAAGATATGATACTCTGTCTGGATCTGAATTAACAGCCAACTTTTGAGTTCTTTGTCCAAGTATGCCACTAAATTGTATGACCTAAAATGGATCAGTCAACCAAGTGGGTCGATACATACCATCATCTGTTGGCCTTATCTCAGTTAGGATGACATTGTCTGACTTCTTCTCTTTAATAGTCAGTGGTTTTCTTGTGAAATTCTTCTCCAATTCACTTTCAGTCTCTCCAGGTTCAGTTTTCTCTAAAAACAAATTGTGTTAGTGATTCACTTGGTAAATAGATATACCAACAGCATGACCAACTTTGTGACCTATTTTGCTAAAACCTAAGGAGCATTCATACTGTCACAACAATGACAAATTTTCATGTTCAAAATGTTATTGCTGTGTGAACACTTTCATTAGTTGCCACCATACACATTTGTGAAATCAACAACAGATCGCATCAAAACAATGAAAATGATGTCATTGTTATCACAGTGTGAATGAGCTCTTACTTTGTCTTCTGATTTACTCAATTGTATTATCTTCTTCCATCTCAGTATAACTGATTTTCCCTGCTACACTTCTTCTTACTGGCTAGTCCACATTCTTCAATATCTGTAAAGAAAGAAATAATTAAAAGAAATCCTGAACTGCTTGACCCATTTCACCTGCTTGACTTGATTTTCTGTGGCAGGTCATCCAAGCACTGCAGGACTGCATGTACTGCATGAGAGCCGTCAGGTTAGACTCTCTCAAGAACAAATTTCTCTCTGTAGTCAGCAAACAAGGTATAGTTATGTATCCAGATCCTGATGATCTAACATAGTATCCAGATTTGGCTACTTCCCTTCAAACACCTTTTAACCTCAGTATAACTGGTTTTCCCTGCTGCACTTCTTATAAGTGGCCAGTCCACATTCTTTAATATCTTCAATAGCTTAAAGATGATCATTGGTAGTACGTGCAGTCCACCAGAATTGATAAATGATAGTACAGGGTTGTTTTGGCTTTGTCATCAGCCACAGTGTGAATGGCATGCATCATTATTCCTATGACTTTTGGGTCTTGGCTACATCTGTTAAACTACTCTCATCAATATTTCAGATGTAGTTTGGTCTGAACTTAATATTCCAGTTTCTTATCCATTCCTTCAAGTGATGAAAGAATTTTGGCACTTTTACTGAGTTTGTTGACATAGCTCTTACAGCTAAACACAAATGTGTTTTTTTTTTCAATTTGGGATGACATTCATGAAACCTCTCAACCATGACCACCTAGCTTTCTTCTTAATAGGGGGGGGGGGGTTAAGAAATCCTTTCCTACTGGTCTTTTTAGCCAACTCATATGCTAGGGCACACAGTTTCTCATTACAAAAGGGAAATCACATATTGCATGACAAGTTCTTTAAGCTCATCTTCTTGTCTATTAAAATTAGTGACAATATTGGGAATAGATTATGCTTAAGTCAAGCAGGTCAGTGGTATAGACTTTGAATGTGCTGACTCACTTACAAGTTTAGTTAAAATAGTTATGCTTATTTTTCCCAGTTTGGTGACTTACTCATTTATATTGTGTTGATCCACAAGCCTTTCTCATGCCCTCAACCATATGGCCATCCATTGACCTTTGCTCCCTCCAGATAATCTCTCAATCACTGTGCTTTTCCTATCCTCACTTTCTGTCTGTAGTCCTTAAACCTTTTCCGTGGTTTTTTCCTTCAACCTTTGAATCTATTGACCTGTGTAAGACATAGGGTCTCTCTTCTGTTTTTTATTGTTTTGATGATTTTCCCTCCTTTACCTTTGTGTCAAACTTCTGTTTTGCTATTTTTATGCTGCAAAAGAGTTCACAATAAGTGACCTGCTTTGTAGGTATAATAAACCTATTAAGGTGGGTGACCCACTTCATTTGACTCCTGCTTACATTGATTAAATGTGCAGATAAATGGCCACCATTTGCTTTAAATCTCTTCTCCTGTAGTTGTAGTGACACATTTGAGGTGATTACATTTTAGCAAACACTAGAGTATAGCCATTTTGAGCTATCAAGCTCATTATTAAAAACAACTCCAATTCAATGGATTTATTGCTCATTCTAAAAAGAATTTGAAGCAGGTTACTTCAAGCCAGTTACCATTTCAATCACACAATTCTCAGCAGTTTTGAGAAGCTTGGGGAACTCTTAACAGTCATAGATATACATACTTGAGTAGAGAGGTAATGATGTAAATCATTATAAAAGTGGTCCAGACTACAAACATCAAGTAGCCCACACTACTAACTCCTGGTAGTCCAGGACACCTTACATTATTTTGGTGGGATCCTCTATTATTGCTCACATGAAGTTTTACTAAGTGTCAAGTAGAGAGTGGGTCAAGTCATAACTACATACATTTTAGTATCCTAGGATGCCCTGTTTCTTGTAGAATTAAGGACATGATGTAAGTCTACTTTGCCCAAATTTGGCAGGTGTAACTGAAAACAAAGAAGTTTCAAGCAGGTCACAACTTAATTGTTGATTCCAGGCAAATGGCGTTAACTGTAATATCAGCAAACATCAGCAAAAATTGCAATCCAGTAGATGAAAATGTTGAAATGCCCTCTACTGACCCAGTTGACAGGGGTGACCCTAGCTTCCATCACCTACTCCATTTCATAAACCAGAGTTTCCTTGTTGAGTCCTGAAATTAAGTTATCATTAGATGAGTTGTTTACTTTGAGTAAAATGTACACTTTTACGTTACAATTACCTGAAAGGAAATGACACTATTGAAAAAATGTATGACTTTGGGTATGCATTTGTCTGGGTTAATTTCTCATCTTTCTGCTGTTTTTTAAAATA
Organism: Haplosyllis leylae; assembly: GCA_038406175.1. Lineage (NCBI taxonomy): Eukaryota > Metazoa > Annelida > Polychaeta > Phyllodocida > Syllidae > Haplosyllis > Haplosyllis leylae. The sequence goes on from JBCAUG010397137.1 coordinate 13,872, forward strand.
GTGATATAATATCCTTTGCTACATATTGTGAAGTGTGACATCAAAGGTTGGACTGCTGGAGAAGAGACAGACTGTGTGTCTGATATCACAGAGCACAATTGATTGCACTAGTCATGGATACTGGCCCACTCGAATCCTTTGAAATGTCAAGTACAACTCTGCGTCAGGCACGACAGCCTTTCACTTTTAATCAGGTTTGAAGATCAAATACCAAGAATCGTGTACGCCTATGCTTTTCGATCTACCTTCTTTTAAAACGGCTATTTTCAACAATGTACCATATATCTGCTGACGTGAAAGTACAGTGTAAGCTTGAGACCCTTTTAGTCTGTGACGATTTTACCCGAATCACTAAGTCGGACGACCTCCTTCATAGTTATTAAAAATATTAAGTAGTAAAAGTTTCACACGGTGGCACGTTGGACGTGAGTGGTCACCCTGCGGGAAGTGCAGTAAATTCTGCCGTTTGCGAGGATTTCAGTAAATTCTTATCCAGTCTTAACAATCCATAAAATTACCTTGGATTTATGTGATACATTGCAAAATATAGGTTAAAAATGTCTCAAATTGGGTAGAGAGGACTCTGCAAACAGAGGCCTCCTTTTTGGTACCACAACTCATTTATGGGATAAACCCAGATGAATCTGATGTTTGTTGCACATAGTTTCCATAACATACGAATAAAAACACCCTTCTGACTCTTCTGTTAAAGATTTCATGGTACTGGGCACAAGTTAAAGATGTTTTTATTGAATTTTGCTCCATGTTGAGCAGACAACATTTACAATAAAGAACAAAATATATAAACAAATCCAGCTGAAAAGGAGTGCATGTAATTGTAACCAGCTGCAACAACACTAAAATAACTCAAAACATCATCAATAATAGGTGCAGCACCCATGCCTGATGAAAACTGTATAGCTTATTTTGTCATCATCACCAAGTGTGAATGCTCTGCTTTATAGCGATGCAATCTATTTGTGATGACAAATGCATTTTGTCATTGTCACCATCGCCTGGTGTGAACGAGTCCTTATGGATAATTGTGCCCCAGTGTTTCTAACATAAAGGTACTGGTTACTTCCAGAAATTTGAATGTATAATTTAAAAAATACACTTATGAATGCCCTTGTAAAACATAAACCAGTACTTTCTGGCATTTTCAAAAAATACGGTTTTCTGATGTTCTTGCAGCGTGAATCTAATAATAAAGCCACCTTCGTGTAGTTACGCTTTCTATGTCTGGTGACCAACGACATGAGTGATATATAGGGTATTCCCTGAAGGTCATTATTAGTGTTTTATGTTGCAACACTAAACGACGTTTGGACAATTGAAAACTACGGGACGTGATTTAGCCTAATGACATCCTGCTTCCTGTGATATATTCCACTCATCTTCTGCCCGGAAATGAGGTGCAACCCACCACCAAGCAACACCTACACATAAAATAGGTTACACATAAAATAGGTTCGAAAACAAACAAAACGAAGCGCCCCCTATCGGGGCTCAAGATGGTTCCGCGGCCAAAAAATGCCTATGTACGGTGGGTGGGGGGGGGGGGGGGAGAGGGGGGGAGGAGATTGTTGACCAACTCCCAACTTTTGATGCTGAGTCCAAATCTGCTAAAAAAGTTTTTTTGATAAAAACTGAGCGAACATGATTTGTTCTGGATGCATACAAATGGTTCGAGTACACTAAGTGTACGGCGGAACCATGACGACGCGCTCCCGAACTAGGGCTCAAGATGGTCACTGCACAATAACAATCCCTTTCTTATCCCATATTTCCCAAAAACATATTTATGGGACTTTGGGATTTAGTTATTTTTGAACTTAGGAACATAAGTTGGAAAGTAGTCAACCACCCCCTCCCACCAGTAACGCGAATTTGCTATTTTGTTATTTTGTTGTTTTGAACTTAGTAACAAAAGTTAGAAAGTAGGTCAAACCCCCCTCCCCCCACCACCACCACCACCCCACTGGACAAAGGGAATTTGGGATTTTGTCATTTTTTAACTGAAGAACAAAAGTTACAAAGTTGGGTAACAATCTCCCCCACCCCACTCACCCATGGTTTTTGGCAGATTTGGAAAGAGAGAAAATGCAAACGAATTCTTATCCAGAAATTGCCGTTGGGTAGTGTGCATTGTGAACCTTTGAAGGTTATTAGTGTTACGTTGTTACAGTAAACCACAATATATTGCTTGTCATTCATCAAAAATGTGCACAAAAAGTTTGATGCTATCCTCTACTAATTTTCAACATTTCAAACCTTGAATGATTCCCACTTATATCAAAGACACTGTTTTGTCCATAATCGGACATGAAGTTTAGACATCAGAAGAGGAAATCCGTCTATTAACTCAATGTTAATTTTGGAATTTGAATTTGTATGCATTATTGCACTGTGTATGTAATGCCACCTTATGTTATTTCAAGTCATAATCATAAATTATGTTAATGCCAGGC
>JBCAUG010397248.1:0-31435 GCA_038406175.1 Haplosyllis leylae
ATACTGGATGCGACTTTTGTCGCACATTGTTATATGGGTTTCATTGAAAATGGACGGACGGCGCGCGAAGGGTTAATCCATTCAAAGTGATACTGTGATGTAAATTGTACTCTTCTGAAATAAATTTCAAAATGACCTACATCATCATTAATTCAGCTCAAAGAAAAGATATCAGAGCTGGAAGAGGTAGCACTGGAAAAAAAGCCATGGCAACTGGCAGGTGAAATCTCGGCAACAGGGCGTCCGGAGAACAGTCTGCTGCAGGAAGATCTAAACTTCGAACAAAGTGTAAAATCAGGTACCGTACATTATGGTTCAACTACACGAGAAACCCAGTATATACATGTATCAACGTTTCTGATAATGAAAACCATTTTTCTTAATGTTTCTTACAATAACACATTTATTTGCAATACTTCTAGCCGCTGTGGTTACAGAAGAAACGACATTGAAATTGGAAGATATTATAAAGCAGAGAATCAAAGATAAGGTACACTAAATTTTTACTGTACAGTAAAGGAATAGCATTTGATGCACACTGACATGTAGAGATATTTAGGATATAAAGTGTGTGCCCTCCGATTTAAATACGCACGTATTGTCTTTTTCAACAGTCGTGGGATGATGTAGAAAGAAAAATAAAGCCAACTGAGGAGGCAAGGGAATACAAGAAAAGGGCTGTACTTGACCAGGAAAAAAGCAAGCTAAGTCTTGGTGAAGTGTATGAACAAGAATATGTACAACAAATGCAGGTAATTCCATTTGTATTTGAAGTGGTTAAAACAAACACCTGTAGCCCCTGAAATTTAAGTTACCACTGCATACTGCATCACCGAAAATATTTACAGCAGCACCGGGAAAAAACCAGTCAATTTCAATAGATATTTCTGCAAATGTAGGGTTCCAGCAAGTATGTTCACATACCAGTTATATTCATTTCGCTTCGATCCCGGCAGCCAAAACTAAAGTTTTAAATGTTATATTCGCATTTAGGCTTTATATTTCATCGTGAAAATCCAGTTTTCGCGTCCCAGACATGAACAGTTTGCCGTTTGACATTATTATTTATGTAACATCCTCTCCTTGTGCAGAAAGAAGAGGTAGAAAAAGAAGATCCCACCCATGAAGACATCAAGAAAATGATGACGACATTGTTTGTCAAACTTGATGCATTGTCGAATTTCCACTTCACTCCAAGACCGGTAATATTCAAAGTTGTTTTAAAGAATGTTTGGAACTATTTACATTCAGATATCTGTTGTTATTATATTGAACGGAAATTGATCATGTTTGTTTTTCACAACTACATTTTAAAGTAGTATGTTGTTTTATCCCAGGCTGCTCCGGAAGTGAAAATAGTCAATAATCTACCTTCAATAGCCATGGAAGAAGTTGCTCCAGTTAGCGTCAGTGATGCTGCTCTACTTGCACCTGAGGAGATTGAGGTAAGATACATTCTACATTTTGTTTTGAGGAGAATTTTTTACAACAGTAATTGCATTTATTAGAATATCAAACTCTTGAAGCAACAGTAACCGCGAGGAGAAAAACTTCTTCGTTAAACATGGTTTACAACAAGAACCAAACTTTTGAGTTTCTATGTGCAGAATGAAATTTTTTAAATGAATTTGGTTTACCTAGGTTTACGATAACAATGTTTAGTCAAAATTGTTTTGACTATCTTTTAGTTGCGTTGGTCTTACTGAAATTCATTTTGCCTAAAAAGCCTTTTTCCTTTTTCGCTAAAACAGGAAAAATCTAAGGGAGAACTAGTTGGTCTTACTGAAAGGACAGAAACAGATAGGAAACGAGCAAGAAGAGAAAAGAAATTACGACAGAGAGAAAAACAGAAACACAGAGAAAAGAAAGAAAAGCTAATAGAGAAACTGAATCCAGGACTTGGGAATAAGTATGCAAAAGAAAAGGCTTTGAAAGATTTGGAGAAACAGAGTAGGCTGGGAAAAACAGGTGTTACAGTTCTGAAGGTACATTTACACGTTTCTTTGTGGCTATATTTAAGCGGACGAAACTGAGTAGACATTTCTGTTCATGTGCGATTCACGTTCTGCAGCGAACGTGTTGACCATTATAATTTTCCAGAGTTGCCACGGCACAGGGAGAACGGGGAATTTGGGCGTTCGTTTTGCCAGAGAAGACACAGGGAATTTGACAAATTATATTCAAAAATATTATTACACGTGGAATTAAAGGATATTTCAGGGTTGTGGTGGGATTTAGCTACAATCTTTTTGCCTTTGAAACAAATTTTGAGTTTTGAACAACCCAAGAATGGATTGAAGTCATTGTAAAATACTCCATTGCACTTATGATTGTATAGAGTAGGAAATTAAAAATATATCTCTCTATGCAGGGGCAGTGAAAAAATGTTAATTTTTGAGGCTGAAAAATCACGGGGGAAAAAGTTGAGAACACAGGGAATTTTGTCTTGATTTAAGTGTGGTAAACCTGTTTTCGAATATTACCTACTACGGTGAAGATTTGCATTGTCGGCCAAATGTGGACGTGAAAGTAGTTTTGAAGGATACACTTCAATGGGAGCATGGGAAACCAGGGATATATATTCTATTTTGAAGATGTAAATAATATTTCTGTTGGTTTTCAGGATGACAAAAGAAGGAAAAAGACAGACCTGACATCATCAACAAAATTCTTCCAAAAATTACAAGATGAAGTAACGACACACGTAAAATCCAGAAATGCAGAATATAAGAAGAAGAAATCAGAAAAAGTTAAATCTTCAACAAAATTAAAATTATAGAATTATATCATGAATAATGCGTTATTTTGAATAAATGTTATACCGCTGTTAATAGTTCAATTTTTCTTTATGCTTTACATTTCAAAGTAGACAAAGAATGGTTGCAATAGACCACTTCATACAAACTGATTAACAGGTGAACGTGTGACTTGTTTTGAAGACCCTTTCGCAATACCGAGTAAACCGGGCTTTGTCTTGCACGACAAATATGAATGAATGTTGTTACCTTGACAAAATAAGTTTCAGCTGTATTATAACACTGAAAAATATGACAAAAAAGTTTCAGTGACTCATTTATTGTCCCACAACAAAACAATACCATTTTTCCATAAATGTGAAACGAATTATTCCAACAAACGTCTCACTGGGAATTATTTCTTCGCATCTCATAGTAATCTAGCAATTCGATGTCGTTTTCGTAAGAACCTTCTTCCAGCAACTTCTAAAAAAAGAAATGTTGCAGGTATAACAGTAAACTTCTTGCGAGCAAAATCAAATTCAATTGCTGAAAATTAAAGGAAATACTATCCCTGAAGACGCTTCATGGGGAAGTACTGATACTTGAAACGCACATTTATTGCTTCTTCATCATTTTTGTTCATCATCATGTCCAGCAGGTGCTTTCTTGTTACGGACTTCATCCAACCAAAGTTTTCTGATCGCGTTACATTGAGACATTCTTGTACACTGTTTCTACTAAGTCTAGAAATAAATATATGTGTCAAAGTAGTACAAAGATTTCTACCTTAATGAAACTATCTTCATTGCTATCAGACGTTCTACATAGTGATGAAAGTCTACACTTTTAGTTTCGCAAGAAAGTATTTGTTTTGGTTGCATGACTATGTCCTTTGACCCACCCTGTTTTTTTATTCATTAGTTGCAACAATCCTCGCATCAGAAGCACTGCTGGGCAGTTCGGCTCTATACCCAATAGTTGATTGCACGAGTCGTCGAAGATAGGTTGCCACTTTCCACGGTTTGAAGAATCAGCCTGTTCAAAATTAAAAACTGTCCTTTTCAAAACCCATCAAAATTGATCCGTTCTTTTCACAGTCCATGTCGGCATGTTTTTGTCATGTCTGTGTGATTGTGTCCACGCCCCCACCCCCAGAAGAAGGGGCACGGCCCCTAGCCTCCAGAAGGACTACCCAGGAAGGAACCAAATTCCCCGCCCCCAGCGGCAGCCAATGGTCTGCTGGGGGCGCGGCGGTGTGCCTCCTACCGGAAGGCTGTCTTGATATTAACATTGGTTCATTTTCACAATATTCATATAAAATGTTATTCTGAACAAAAAAAGCTCACCTGTATCTGGCGGTAGCTGACGTGGCACAGCTGTAGTAAACAGGTAACTTTTGTTGGGCTATTTCTGCAACAGGGAATGAAACAATTCGTGTTCATTTTTCTCAACAAATATATCAAAGTAACGTGCAGGATTTCGTATTTACCGACCACATACATAGTACGAGGGAAGGTAATGTTTTCACTCGTGTCTGTGATTCTGTTCACGGGGACGGGGGCAGGCCATGAGCCACCTGACTCTCCCTACCCCCAACCATGAGCTACCTGACTTGTGCCTCCCTCACACCATTAGCCACCTAACGCATGCCCCCTCCACCCTGACCATGAGTCACCTGACCAATGCCCCCTCCCCTATGGACCATAAGTCACCTGACTCACCCCTCCCCCAGCTAGGTAAGTAGGTAACATACCCCTCCCACCAGAAGGACCAGATTGGAAGGACGACCAGCCCAGAAGGATGATCTGCCCCTCCCCAACTCTGGGTAGGCCTGGTCTAGCATGCTCAGCACGTCTGGGATGATCAGTAATGGCTCAATCAGACTGACAGTGGCCGAGACCTAGACAGAGACCGATACTGAAACCGATGTCATTGGGTTCTATAGAATTGTGCAGAGGTATTCAATTCTATAGACAAAATGTATCTAAGAATTAAGATTCGGTAACCTTGCGTTTTGAATGCCCAACTTGAGAACCTTCTCTGCTTCTCCCAAAAGACCTTGTTGAATGAGCGACTCAACCAGTACCTGAAATCAAGTCATCAGTCATTTCCAACAAGAACAATATATTTTTAACCCAAGCTACGATAATTTTATGTGTACTCCACTGTGTACATTACCTGTGTGACAAATCCGTTATTATCTTGTTCAACAGCTCTCCTCATAGACTTAAAGTCCTGTTGAAACACAGCAGAGAGACTCTGCAGAATGGAATCCGACTCGTACAGCCACGCGGCCTACAGTAACAAATATTAATGTAGTAACAGCCAAATAGATCTATCACTCTGTTCAGCCAGACTCTTTTTATTGTGAGATATCAACCAGACTCTTTTTAATGTGAGATATCAAACTTAAATGTTTTACGATGTCGTAATTAGGGTTGCAAATGTATACATGTATACCTGTTGTACAAACTGCTGAGCCTGTTTATACCTCCCCAGTGCCAAGAGGATAACAATATACTGTTTTACACACCACAAGTGAAGAGCCTGCATTCGATCTCCACCTATTCCAGACTGCAGTTCAGATTCAACTGAAGCACAGAAAAATAAGGAAGATGTATGAAATCTCTACTAACTTCATAAATAATAATGATGTAACAATTTAAATGAGTTGCAAATTTTTGGGCGTAACAGATACCTTTTGACATTAGATGAGTAGCCAAAAAGGGTGCTACTTTCTCTAATTTACTGTTTCCTTTAACGGCGCACTGGAGAACTAACTCTGCAAATACCACTGACAACAAGCTGCACCAGGTTTCCATATCATCTGCAATAAATTAGATACAAAAAAACCGTGTGATATTTTTTAACATTTACAAACAGCATGTACAGATCGATTATTTTCTTTGGACATTACACCCAAGGTTCGCTGGCTTTTGCTGTGAAATCAAAATTACCTGGTTTGGTGTGTACAGCCTTAATAGCATGGTTCAATGAACTTTTTTCTGGATTGTGTTGAGAATGAAAACCACCTCCGACACCGCCTTGACCAATCAACGTCCCACTTTTCTGAATTAATTATTATAAACGTAAAAATGCACCAAATAAAAACAAACTTGAAACAAGTACAGTAGAATGACTTAAGCTTTCAAGGAAGGTTTTTGTCATCAATTATCTTTGCAAGAAAGGAATGAGTCACAACGCAAATGTCACGCAATTATCCGATAAGACCGATAAAAATGGCTTACATATGATTATGTGGAGGTGTTCACAGCGAGACACTGGAACCATAAATAATTTGATAAATCAAAATACGATCTTCGTTTACAAACCTGAGTGTAGGAATGACATTTCAGTACTGCTGCTCTGGCACAGGTAGCTGCTGCGCCGTTCTGATGTTCGGTGCCATACTCCAGTAAGTATCGAGAAACACGCAGCCAGAGCGAGGCCTCATCCGGACGTTTGTGCAGCCAACTTAACAAAGCATTTCTACCTTCCTTCGCTGATCCCTGTTGGTCAGATTTAAACATACACACAGGCATGCTTTAACTTTTTTTTAAAAAATAATGTCTGTTGACACACCTCCTATAGGAAGCAATTTCTGTGATAACAGTGGAAATAAATTTATGCAAAAGAATTAGCAGTGAGCTCCTCCAGAGTAAAGTTACCTGCAGTGCAAACATCGCGGCACAGAATGCAGCGTAATCAGCCAAATGCTCATCGTTGGCCTCTGCGTGACTTGCCAACTCTTGCATCACAGCACCAGCGAGTTGCAAATCTCCTTGCGTCAATCCAAGACTACACAAAGCTTTTAGACCATCCACAGAAACTGGTAATGTCTGGGAACTGGTATTTTGCAGTAAATTAGTTAATATACGTTAGAATTATAATAATTTCTTCCTAAGCAAAACGCATGGGCGTATCTTCAACATACCTACTGAACAGCGCGGATTTCGCTCCCTCCAAATCACCGTCCTTGTATTTAACCATTCCCATCGCAGCGAAGACATGCGACTTATCTTCATCACTGGGTGCCATATTAAGTGCTTTTTCATATGCTGAAATGTGGTATAAATATATATCACACATTCAGAATAAAATACGAAATACACTTATGATCGAAGAAGCAGGAAATGTTTCCTTCGAAGTATAATTACAGAATTACGAAAATTCACACACGACCTGATGGAAGATAAAACTGGTGGACAAAGTAAGGAAAACAAGAAATAAGATTGTATCAAATAGTGTAACATGCACCAACCATCTTTACTTTCATTGTAATTAGCTAGTTTGTAGAAAGCTGCACCCATTTGACAGTAATCTTCAAAGGACAATTGCTTCAGCGACTGGTAAATATTTACACCTTCATCATAGTTCTGTGAACAACTGCAAACATTTTTTTTTTTGAAAACCAAACTGAATGTTCTGTAAATTTTTTTTCCATAAATTCTAGGTAGAATTCAAGAGGATTTAAACACATACCAGAGAGCCCTTGCGTAGTTCGCTTTGGCGTTCTCAGTATTGGTATCGTCTTTCAGTTTTTCAAACAATAATACAGCCCTAAAAATAATCATTCAAAATCATTGTATAAAGTTTGGTAAGGTACTAACTGAATTCAGTGAAATGATTCTTGGAATGAAATGTCTTTATCATTATCAAATATGTTTTTTTCTACATTTTTGTCATTGGCGGCTACCATTACGTACTTGAATCGAGACATACCTGCTAAACATTTCTGCAGCAGTTCTGAACAAATTTTGCCTTTCCAAAAGAAGTCCATAAAGGTTATAAGCTTTAGGATTAGAATGGATTCTCTCTGAAAATATCCCATGAAACGCTCATTATAAAATGATTAGCTTGCACGAAATGCTCCACCTGCCATCAATGGTCATACCTTAGTATTAGCTGGTCATACACTCCTCCAATAATATAAAGCCATTTGTTGTTTACAACCATTTCCCACACTTATAGCTTTTCAAAACAGGTTTTATTGTATTTATCCCCATGTAATTGTTCTACTACGATAGAGATAACTAATATTTCAAATCCTACCTGTGTATCTGCCCAATGCATCACTAGCGGCCGGAATTGCGGCCATTTTTTCTATACTGTATTTGTAGATCTCCTGGTCAAGCTTACTTTTTTCTTTGAGGGTTTCACACACCCAGTGTGCATATCCGATCGATCCCTCGACCTATCAAATTGTGTATTTTTGTAGTACAGCGAAAAATTACAAGGATAAAGAACTAAATAAAAGACATTACAGTTGGATGTATTATTCACATCCTGTTCAAAGACACAACCTTTGGACAATGTATTGCTAAAATGACCAGTGGTGATATAATAAAATACATACGTGGAAACCCAGTGCCGTGGTGTGTCTGAAGAGATCCATAGCATCACTGTGACCCACCGTCTCTGCTATTAGCGCCTGTCCTATCCACGAAGCGACATAAGCCGGATCCAATGACTGAGCTACTTTAAAGGCTTCGTGTGCTTGCTAAAATGGAATCGTCATGAACTTACTGCTGAGTGTTTCACCACAAAGTAACTTGTATTGAGTAATTATCACTAAATGCCATATTTTTTGTTTCAACTAACAAAATGTCTGCAGAAATTTCGCTTCTACAAGTGACCTACCTCAACAAAACTGGAAGCCAAGTACAGGGTTCCCAGATTTGTCCAGGCAACAACATTCTGTATAACAAAAATAATTTAGATAAATCTAACTGAATTTAATTCAGCAGTAAATTTATGGCTCCAGTAAAATGTAACTTGCAATATCATAAGATTTACCTACATTAGTTTCTAACTGAGTTGATTTTATGAAACAATGTTGTGCAAGTCCACTATGATCAACACCTGCATGAGATGAAGAAATATGGAATTACCAAACATTATTATATTATATCGCCAGTTAATCTGGCCTCTCAATAAAAAATTCTGATATGAAATATGATTTCATGAAGTTTTATCATCTAACCTTTACTGGCAGCTACTACTCCCAAAGCAGTCCAATGTTTATGATTAGTGGGTTGTAGAGATACTGCTTTCTGTAGTGCAGCGACAGCCTTTGCAATTAACTGCTGTGCTGCTGGTCCGGAAGACTGTGACCTGTAGTACAAATTGACACCAAGGTCGTGCCAAAGCGACGAATTGTCTGCGTACTGTTTCAGAGCCATACCATAACATCTGCAAATAAAAATAGTCACATCAATTTTGTACCTTAGACTCATGTCGCAATGAGGCTACGAAAATGAAATCAAACACCTTCCAAAATTCCTTGAAAACATTAATTGCGCGCACCTTGTTCCTAGGGCCAGCAATTCTTTCTTATCTATTTCGGTAACAGAATCATTTGGTGCATCCGAGGTGCTAAACAATTTGTGTGGAACTGCAATCTTCAGGGAGTCGTCCGGTACGGGATACAGTATAGTACAGGAATCTCCTAACAGTTTCCACAGACAGGACATGTCTGGTCGACCGGATGTAGCCCTACCAAATCAACAACAAAATAAAGCTACAATTTAAGATTATTCTGATTCGAAAATCAAAAGCATAGTTACATAGCATAAAAACATCTTTTGAAAGTTTTGAAAGTTATACCGGAGTTCATTTCCAGAATATTATCAATACATCTACTACAACCGCGCTGTCATAATTACTAAATGGACGTACTTGGTAAGACACAGGATAGCCTCTTCACAATTATCTTTTGCCCTTCCGTGGAAAAACTTATTTATGTAATTTCTAGCTTGTGCAATATGGGTTTCCGCCAAACCTGAAAGGAATATTCAGTTACCATTCGAATGTCATGATCAACTTGTTGTGCTTAACATTCTTAGAAAAGAATGACACTACACAAGTGTGCATACCTTTTAGAGCAGGAACATAATCAGGTTCTTTGATTAGCAATTTTTTATACTCTTCTATAGCTTCCGTGTTCAGACCAAGTGTTTGCTTTACTGCAGCTATCCTGCAAATAAACAATTCTTTAATGCGCTTTGCACAGTATTTATTATAAATGGTTGCAAAATACATGTAAGTACAGAGGTGTTTTAAATGAAGGTAAACTTACTGGTAATAACAGTACATTGCATCTGCACTCAACTGAAAAGAAAATTACTATTGTGGACTCTTAATAGAATTATAAGGTGGGGTGGAAATACTTGACGATTCACAATACTAGTGCGCTAAATATTTTTGTTAAAACACCTACCTCAGTCGCTCTTGTGAAGGCTTTCAATGCAGCAGTATAACTTCCTCTGTTCATGTATGCTTCCCCTAAACACTCCCAAACGTGTCTACAAATAACCGGTTTCAAACATGTTTCTCTGATTCAGTTTTACAGAATTATTGTGCAAGTTACATTTCGACAAAATGCAATTGACTTGGGAATGATGGCAATATTTGGTGAAAGAAAGTTTTCTGTGCCTATCCTTAGGATCCGCGCGAAGAGCTGATTGAAACGATGCGATCGACCGGGAAGGACTATCCTGTCTCAGATGTTGAAGTCCTAACCTCAGCCACGCCCACTTTGCACTTCCAGCAGACGCAGAGTTAGTAATATTTTGTAGAATGGCAAATGCCAATTCCTGTTTTAACACAAAATAAGAAAATTATTCCTAATTTCCCACGAATTAGCCTTTTTCTATTACATCCGGTGGTACAATACAAACTTCCCCATGTCTAACCTCATCACCGGAAGTCGTAAGAGCGTCCACCAGAGCCGCACCACATTCCTCGTCATTGTTATCCAGATCGAACGCTTTCTGATAACATTTCTTGGCTCTCCTGGTTAAGATTAGCAGTAATAAGTATACAACAAGTTTAACAAATAGACTTCCATTTCGTCATCTTTTCACAGTAAATTATTCACATGATGTCATAATGTGACTTGCAATTTGCTAAAATAATTGATTAAAATACATGAACTTACACTTTATCGCTGAAAAACTTTGTATAGTAATGCCCTAAATACAGGAAATTTTGCGCATAATATGGGTCCAATTTTGCCGCCTGAAAATATAGTTTATTCAGTTTTTGTGTGGAGTGGTAAAATATTTTTTATGAACCATTCCAAGTTACAAATATTCGAGTGTCTACCTTCAAAAGAGTTTGGAAACAAAGATTTCTTTTATTTTCATCGGTTGCCGCTTGTATCCAGTACATTCTCGCCAGATGATGTTGTGCCTCTCCATTTTCCTCATTTAGACTTACAGCTTTCTGTAAACTGAAAACAGAAGCCTGGTGTTGTTTGGGTTGTAAATGCAAATTATAAACAAAATTAGAAAATTAGATTAGAGGTTACAACTGTACAACCGAAGCTCTTGCTATCAACTGACCTGACAATTGCTTTGTCACACTGTTCGGTCATTAATTCATATTGCCCCTGTAACACCAGTACGATGTCGTCTTCACCTTGTGACATCAATTTATCAATTATCTAAAAATACAAAGACAGAGTGAAATCATATACACGAACCAATGAAAAAATAAATTATGAACAGATAGCCTTTTTGTAAAAGCATACTTCTTTGCATTTTTCCGAGCTCTCCAGTTTTATGTGGGCCCTCGCCAGACTACGTAACAGCACAAGGGAATCGGGTCCATCATTCAACATCTAAAAGAAAACAGTTCCAGAAAACGCTTCTTTTTTTTCAATGTTTGCAACACTGTACATTTTATTTTTAGAATACATAAGCCTGCAACTTTCAAAAATTAATGATCTTTTAAAAAGTTTTGATGTTCCACCTTCTCACATATGTCCACAGCTTCCTCCAGATGTGTTCGTGTTCCTTTTTTGACAGCCGCCTGCACCTGCAGTAACTGAAGCTGCTTCAGCGCGGAACTTTTGTCCTGGCTCCATCTACTTCCTTTCTTTTCCAACAATTTTCGAGCTGTGATGTAAATACGTATTTTTAAAAATTCAGTATTATCTCGACAAAATGATTACACTGACCTGTCGAAGTCTACTAAACCGAAACTAAATGGGTGGCCCAAGTTGTATTGCATCACCTTTACTGATGTTAGTGAAAACTCCGTCAACATCATGGTTCTGCAAGTGTGCTTTAGCCAACACAATGTAAGGGCCAGGGATGTTATTCACTTTCTCCATTCCTGAAAATATTTTAATAAGAACCAGTCTTCATTTGGTTTGATTTGATATTTATGTTTCATTCAGAACCTGGACCTCGCTGAATTAGTGTTACAGCAAAGAAACTAGAAAACAATTAGAGGGTTGCCACACTCCAATCAAGATAAAATTCCTTGTGTATTCCCTGTGTTCTCAACTTTTCCCTGTGTTTTTTTGGGGGCATTAAAGTATCATTTTTTCCACTACCACCACAGAGAGAAAAGTTACCAGTAATCAATTCTGTTACACTCAAAATACCTCATTCCATTTTCACATTTCACTAACTCAAATTTTACTACAAAAGTCAAGATATCGTATAAATAAGCCACCACAACCTTGGTATAGGGTTTAATTTTTAAAACTTTAAAATTGTTCGTGTTGGAGGTAAGTTCCCTGTATAACAATCAAGTTTTTAATATTTAATATTTTAGACAAAGTCCCTATGTTTTCCCAGTCTGGAAAAATGAACATACAAATTTCCGGTTTTCCCTGTGCCGTCGCAACCCTGAATTACGTTGTGGGAAAAACTTGATTGAGTGGAAGAATAATTTTAAACCAATACCTTGCTTGCACTGAGCAATAGCTTTTGTGTAGCTGCGATCACGAAGAAGCTGAATAGCATGTAATAGGTTACTCCAAGGTGACCCTGCGTCTTGCAACTGAGTCAGCATGTTCGTGAAACTGTTCACTTCCATGTCCTCTTGTCCGCCAGCTACATTCAATTAATGTCTTTCATGCATTGTTAATTAAGAAAAGATTCTTTCACGATATGGAATACATATGTTTAAATAAATTATTAACAGTCCATCCAACTGTCATATGTTTCTTAACAAACCAATGACAAAGAAAATAACGATGCATTCACATTGCCCGATTAAACTTCGGATAAAGAGTCCGATTCCGGTAATATTACTGCACATTACCATAGAATTCATATCAGAATCGGGAGCAGAATATGAATCGGAATTGGACAGTGCGCCCACTCCCTAACTCACCGGCAACGTTGTCCACAGAAAGTTGAGCAAGTACCTCCAGCGGCACAGTGTCAACTGGGAACTTGTTTCTCATCACTTCACACTCAGTTTTCAGTTTTGTAACATCACACCCATGCTAAAATCGGCACCAGAACAAAAATAATGTCTGAACATGAATGATGAGTTCGAGCTGCTCTCAAAATGTGCAATACGGCCCATTTTACTTACCGAAACAAGGAAATTGATATACTGAGCCCACAATCCCCGCGTTTGTTGGTCACTATCTTCAGAATTGTGTAATACAATACCGTAGCCTCTCTCTAACTACAATTAAATACCAGGAGCTGATTTACATTTGCAAGGATACAATTTTCATTCAATTTCTATGTCTTCATGACAGAAATTTTTTTTTTCACCTGTAAGTACAAAAAAAGTTCATACTTAAGTTGTTTTGTTTTGTTTTTTTTCAAAATCTGTCAAATCGCGACAACAATTCATATTGATGTGTTGTTCCATTTTAGGATCACATGCCCTTCAATCTTATTCATGCTCAAGGAACGGAAAACGAAGAGTAGATAATACCATATGTAGTTGTTTTTCGTTATGCTCCGTCTGTTGATTTAACAGATTGACCATGGCTAACCACACATTTTTTGCTGTACCATCATCGTTTCCTTGTAAGGTATTGTAGTATGCATCAAATGCCTATTGAAGTAAAAAAGTCAAAAATAGTGATACATGTGTTTCTGAACTGAAGAAAAATTCCAACACCTTTACCTTATATTACAATGTCAGTAGCCTTCATTTAAATCTGTTTTGATGTGAACAATTAGATTACACATACAATAAACAAAATTACCTTATCAATGTTTCCTAGCTTCTTGTGTGTCTCAGCCAATTTTATGACGAAGTCCTGACTTTTGATAGGATCGCTAAACAATGAAAAAATATTAAGATCACTGGAATCTTCCTGTGCATCAGTTTGCATTTAATAGAAATTTAAACAAATCGGAGTACTAACCTAACAAAGAGCTGTATAAGTTTCTCATACACATCAACCATGTCCTTTCTGTACTCTTCGTTGTTTGATTTTTCGTAAAAACTACTTAGACCCTACAACAAAGGCAAAAAATCATTCCAACTTTTTTCCCAGCTCCGTACTTAGAATCAGTGACAATAATTTTAAAGCTTTTTCCTTCACCTGCCAGGCCAGCGGATTATTAGGCTCCACATCGGTAGCTCTTCTGTAGGCTGCAATTGCTTGATCAGGTTGTTCAAGTCCCTCAGCAGACACACCAACAAACACCAAAGCATTATAGTTGTTTTTGTCTTGCTTTAATATTGCCTATCGTTTGAAAGAATTTGCCTGTTACAAATATTGTATGTTTTTGAATGTGAATGTGTAAAGGATCATTAAAAAGTAGCTGACCTTGAATTCATCACAAATCAATAAAATGAAGAAAATCACAAAAAAAAATCACAAAAACAGAAAACTTCTGCTGTTTGTGCTATACGGACATGCCAATAAAATAAACCGATAAAAGGGTGACAAAAACATCGCAGACGTTTCCAACCTTGCAGTTCTTGAGTGCTTCTTTGAATTCTTTATTTCTAATTGCCTCTCTTGCGGCTTTCAAAGCAGATTTGATCTCTTTTGAATCCATCTGAAATAGATTTTATGTGTGCGAGGTTAAACCAGGAGCAAGTCTTGGCGACAAAATTAGTTGTAACAGACATTCCGGTTTTAATGTATTATTTACATTTCGTGCATCGTGAATAATGTACAAAGGGCGTTAAGCTAAATCTACTCAAATATATTTAAAGTTCAAAGACCTGAAGCAATGGCAGATCTTTTATTATCGCTCAGATTTTATCTGTAAAAATGCATCAAGTGTGTATCTCAGGCTGCTATGTAACAAAAATATAATGAAATAATGTTACTATTGAATTTAATTTCACAGTTACATTTGTCTACTCCCAAATTAGTGTAAAACTGGCTTCAATCTTAGTGATCACTTGCAGTTCCGAAAAAACGATTTGTGGAGCTCTTTAATACGGAGGTTAACCCGGCGAGCGTGACTTCCTGTTTATTCTAAGAAATATAGTCCCGGATTCTTTGACAACTTGCCGTGTCAACAAAAGTCACACCATGTGAATGTGAGAAGCAGATGCTCTGGGACATTGACGGATACTCCTCGATGAATTTCTTCAGAAGTACAAGTGATTAGAAAACAAGGTTTAACTCTGAAACAGCCGACTGCTGAAAATGAATTTCATACTGACATGCCTCTCACTAACTCTGTGGATTTACCTCCATGTGTTTACTGCATCAGGACACTTTACAAACAAATGGGCTGTTCACATTACAGCAGGAGAGGATACAGCAAGACGAATAGCAGAAGAAAATGGATTCACTTACGTGTCAAAGGTGAAACAATAGTTTCTTTCAAAAATTGTACATTCCTGACACATTTGTTAAATGCTCTAGTATTTTTCCGGCTGACCCTGTTAATTAATCTTCGGATTTTCACGCATTGACGCATTATATTTCAGATTATGGAAAATTATTATGAATTTGAACACCCACGAATCTCGAAACGTTCCGTTGAGGCTGCGGTAGATCATCATGCAACACTTGAAAATCATCCTCATATACATTGGGTAGAACAGCAAGTAGCAAAAACAAGAGTAAAAAGAGATTATTCAGCAACCAAAGACGACGAAGAAGCCACCAGGACGAAAAGAGACGTTTCATTTAATGATCCAAAGTGGCCTAAAATGTGGTACTTGGTGAGTACTCGACGAACAGACTGGCACATGTAATTACCAGTCCTGAGTGACTTGAACTCGCATCGTTTGATCATCAACAAAAAATATACATGTGTATATAAATTATAATTCTTTCTGGCGAATTATTTCTTTAAAATAATTTCTTTTTGCAGCATCGTTCGGGTCGAGACATGAATGTGCAGTCTGCCTGGCAACAAGGGTACACTGGAAAGGGAAGTGTGGTATCCATTCTGGACGATGGAATCGAAAAGGATCATCCAGATCTCAAGAAAAACTATGTAAGCTGACATAAAAAGTTGTTGATTCAAAGAAACGATCGTGTTAACAATTAGTTGTTTCGTCACTTTTATTGCAAGAGTTGTTTGATAAAAGGGCAATCTCATGTGCTATGAAATGCTTGATTCTAGTTTTTATGTTAACTGTACTTGCGAGTTGTGTGACTGACATTGTTCTTCTCTTTTCAAAGATGAATCTAGTCTAATCTCCTTAGTCTTGTTTTATTTTTTTCACAGGATTCTCAAGCTAGTTACGATGTTAACAACCATGATTCAGACCCACAGCCAAGATATGATTATACTAATTTTAACCGACACGGTACTAGATGTGCAGGCGAGGTTGCAGCCGAAGCTAACAATAACATCTGTTCAGTGGGAGTCGCTTACAATGCCGGCATTGGAGGTAAGTTGTACTTGTGTTTACTATGGTCCGTTCATACCGGAATAATACTACCATTCTCAATGCTAGTCTCATCCATGAAAAAGGAAAAAAAAAAAGATTTGTTTGCACAGCAGCTTGAGATTTTTGATTATTTTTTCGGGAAATTTATTGGATTTTCAAGTTTATAACAATTCAAGAATAGTTACATCGATTTTGTATACCCTTGTCGGGACAGCTGAAAAGTTCTTCTATTGAAGTACTATAAGTTCGGATTCGCATCGCATTGTATTGAGTGAAGGGCCAGTGAAAACTAATAGCAATGTTTTAATCCGATATTGATTTTGAAAAATCTGTTTCTTGTACAAAGGACCGCATTGTGAAAAATTGATATATCTATTTAAAGGACCGCATTGTGAAAAATTGATATATCTATTTGGGTGGATTCTGGTTGTTCTTACCTCAGCGGGTTACTCCAGAAAATAACCCTCCATTATAAATTGGAACGAAGTTTTAAAGTAAAGATCTTGCTGATCAATGGATCGTCATCAGTTGTGCTGTTGTTTCCTAAGTTGTAAAGCATACACATCGGATATTTAATAATATGGTGACGGTTTAAGGCACTAAAACATAAGATATTTATTATAGCAACTTTGAGTGGGACAAATGCGAAAGGATATTAACAAAACAGGCATTAGAAACCCGTCAGCGGCTTTATTGATTTTGTAATGGGCCCTTTTAGGTTCGCAATACGTTAAGTTATTGAGAGAAAAGCTTGTTCATGTATTGTGTTACAACCCATTACTCAATAACGCGATCACTTACTAAAATCAATATGAAAGGCCTTGAGCAATTAAATGAGATTAAACCCACTTACATATTGATTCAAATGAAATTGTTATTTCACATTTGAGGAATTTTTGTGTAATTAAGAAGCAAATCTACTGTACATCAGAAATACATGTAGATTTTGATCGCGAACATGTAATGGAATGTTCATAGTGTCGGAGACAGATACAGAGACCGAAAAAAAATGCCTTGCATGCAATTATATAAGGTGTTCATACTTTCTTACAGAGACAGACACCAACGCAGATTCCCAATGGGTTCTGAACCCATTTTATCGGTATCTGTGTCGGTTTTGGTCTCGGCGTAGGGCAGTGTAAATTCACCATTGGTACAATTGCACGATTTGGAAACGCATTGTCCTTTTGTAAAATACGATTCAAAATATTTTTCTTTCACTTTAGGCGTTCGGATGCTGGACGGAGACGTTACAGACTCAGTAGAGGCACAATCGTTATCTCTCAACATTCAGCACATTGACATTTA
This sequence comes from Haplosyllis leylae, assembly GCA_038406175.1. NCBI lineage: Eukaryota > Metazoa > Annelida > Polychaeta > Phyllodocida > Syllidae > Haplosyllis > Haplosyllis leylae. The sequence continues at coordinate 17,625 of JBCAUG010397248.1, forward strand.
TAGTGCATCATGGGGACCCGATGATGACGGACGAACTGTCGACGGACCAGGTCCTCTGGCGAAGAAGGCTTTTAGAGATGGTATAGAACAGGTAAGCTTCTTTCAGAGACATTCTATTAAAACGTATCAATCAATGTAATGTTATGTGTCATTGTGTGCAAGTTCCTTTTTTCTATTTAATCAGAAAAGTAATTCTCTCCCGGTTTTTACCAGCACGAAGTTATTGTGAACGTTTATACTTTGTATATTTTGCGTTCAGTGCAGCTTCGTTAGCAAAGTTTCAAGCCATCGATCGTTTTAGGTTAAGTGCAAGGTTCTATTATAGTTGCAGTAAAGTTTGAGACAATGGATCATTTAGGAAAGTTTTATGTGAAACTGGTATGATTGTAGTTCTTGCGAAGAGTTATCTAGATAAGGTTATCTTTCGAACAGGAAAGAAATGTTCGTTTAATTCGGTCAGCTTGTTTTTCTCGTTGCGTGTTGATGGTTTAATTAAATTTTCTCAGAATGATACGTACTCCTCCCCGTATTTGGCACAAGTAGATCCAATTAATTGTATGTTGCAAGTAATTTAACTTGGAAACCTTTCTCAACTTCTTTTTGGAACGTTTTCAAGCAATACATTCTGCTGATACGTTTTACATAAATGACAGATATCTGAGATAGGTCTTATCCTGAGTACACCGAGTACACAACGGGAATTTGGTAACAGTTGGATGTTCGAGTTCTTTCGTTTATTGTGGCAAGTACTGTATTATGATGTACGGTTGTTGATCACATGATGCACAAGGAAGTACAGGAATCGCAACAAGGAAGACTTTCCGAGGTGAATCCCCAGTTCAGTGGTCTGAAAAAAAACACGCAATCAAGATCGTGCAAACACTCTCAACCTGTACAAAGTACAGTGAATCTACACTTCAAGGAAAATTGAGTCCCATCCCTTTCTGCTCCGTGCAAAATTGTGTTTGGTGGAACTAAACCTCATTTACCGGGTCAAGTCAATGATGTTTTTTGTTCGCACTTACCGCAGTATGTTATTGATCAGACGCTTCTCATTGTATTTACATGAGATCGGAATCAATGCTGAAGACACAATCTCCTTCGTTGTACATTTAGAATGGGACTGTTTCTTTAAGTAAAAAGTTGTTTCTTGGGTAGACCATTATTGTTAGTTATTGTCAAGAGCACTTTCCAGCTAATTACAACAATAACTGCCACTTTCGGAAGAGAAAAACGTCTCGGAAGTTATGCTTAAGAAACTAATACTGGAATCCACTAATTCGCTGTTCTGTACAGATATTGTCGTCATTTGTGACATTTTTGGTGTAAAGGCTCTTGTCAATTTTTTACACCTAATTGTGGGTTCAGCTTTTAAAATCAATATAAAAATGTACTTCCGAGTTTATTTTTAAAAAAAACTGCAGTTACACGACGTAAACACAGCAATTTGTTTCATTAAAATTAATCTAAACGAGCATTAGAGCAATGGATATTGCCAAAGTACACACCGTTCTTTACGCTTCCACACAACAAACATGATTGATTGGTGACAACTACCAACACATTAACGTTGTTTTGTAACTTAATTGTAAAACACCGATCTTTTGTTATTCTTAATCGGATAGATATGCCAAGATATGCAATCAAAAAGATAAGGCTTATTTCATTTTATTCAAAGTGAAGGTTACAGAATTCGGAGCATGAAAACAGCACAGGGTGTGGTAGGTGTAGACATTTTCATGAGCTTTCATCACTGGGATCGATTTTTCATCCTTTTTTGCCTTTTGCGCCTAATCTAGATTCGGTAAAAAAAGAAGTTACGCAAGCAAGCAAGGATGTGCCATTTCTATTAAAGCAAAGCTGTGTAGCTAGATAAACTAAATTTAGTTTCGCCCATTTTACTTCTTGAATATTTAATGTTCGTTTCGCATCATGTTCAGAGTAGTGCTGGGAATTACAGCAGACTGTTGTTTTGAAAATACTCTTCAAATTAGAAAACAAAGTGCAAAATGAGTGAGTACACTGAAAGCACACTTTTGAAATAGATTTTTGCTGAGGACAAGAACTACGGTAGTTTGATAAAAGTAATTCCAGAAATTTCAAGTATCTAAATTCTAAATCTGTTGTGCACATACCAATTTGGATGAACAGTAGTTATAATACGAGTCGCCGCTGTGCTGCACCCAATTAAATGTCACAACGAAATAAGAACAGCAATCAATAGTAAAACGATAGTTAATCTAGTGAATAACTTGGAATTTACACCTACATGTCTATCCAAAAAAGTAAACCCGAATTTAGCTTGCCCAGATGAAAATCAATTTGCTATTAAGTATTTTGAATAATAATTATTGTCCAGGTAAGTGATTTGAAGATCAACTTATCCGACAGCTAATCCGTTAATCACGGACGAGTAATGAATCCCTATTAATCTAAACTATATGTGATTTAATTTGTAGGGTCGTGGAGGGAAAGGTAACATCTTCGTATGGGCGTCGGGTAATGGTGGACGCGACCACGACGCCTGTAGCTGTGATGGCTACACCAACAGCATCGAGACGCTGTCTGTGAGCAGCGCGTCAGAGAATGATCTGATACCCTGGTACCTGGAACCTTGTGCCTCGACCATAGCTACGACATACAGCAGTGGAGGAGCAAGAGAAAAACAAGTGGTAAGTCCGCATTTTCAAAACGTGAATCAATTGCATTAACAATTTAGTTGCTATCTTTCACTTAAAAAACGTAAAATTTAAATGTTGTTTACGATACCACTGGAACGTCGAGGGACTAATTATTCTGAAGTAATTAATTGCAGATTATGCTCAACACAGCACACTGTATTCTCTTACAGTCCTAAAATATACTCATTAATACAGAACTATGTGGAATGTGGACTTTGTGAAAATGGCAGAGGGAAGGCTGTGGGTAACGAGTAAAGTATTCCTATTAACTGTAAGAATACTTAGCAGACTTTTGATCTTTTACAGTTGACGTCAGATTTACGAAAGAGTTGCACAGAGACGCACACAGGTACCTCCGCGAGCGCGCCCCTGGCGGCCGGACTTGTTGCTCTTGTTTTAGAAGCCAAGTAGGTCATGAATAATTTCATTTCAAATTGATAGTAAATTTTATTTATTTTTATGGCAGAAAGTGGAGCATATTTGTGTGACCGAACAGAAATTGACATTTCATATAAAACATTTCTGCGCGCGACTCAGAAATATCACGTACCATGCAGATACAATTATCCTTTTATGTTAATTTTGATGATGAAATATGTATGAATCATGCATTTCGTTTAGTAGAAAGAAATATATATCAAAAAACGCTGTAGAAAGATAATTTTGGGAAATAATTGAAAAAATGGGAACAATAAATACGCATTGTACTCGCTCGTGTATCTTTACAGCCCTAATCTAACATGGAGAGATTTGCAGTACGTGGTACTGATGACGGCTAAACCAGCTGGATTGCATGCCAACGACTGGGTCACAAACGCTGTTGGAAGAAGAGGTAAATACCGAGTTTTTGCATTCCATCGCACACGTGTATTTCAACATACCATGAGCAGGATATACATGTATTCTATAGGAATTCAGTGAGGTCTAAAAGATGTAGATAAAAATATTGTTTGGTACAAGATTAAAGCACTAAATAGCAGGACATGCTTTAATAGTATGCATATTTTGTTGAATCTCTCAGTGAGCCATGCGTTTGGATACGGTATGATGGATGCAGGAGCAATGACGGAACTTGCCAGTCGATGGAAGAACGTTCCTGCACAGCACACTTGCGAAGTTCACGGACCTATTATAAAAAGGTTGGCTTGGCCTTACCATACCACAAGTAGACGAGTCTGATGCTCAAAATAAATAATTCTCTTCGTGAAATATAATATCTTTATGAGCTCTGTGCAAAATAAATATACCTAGGATGTTTTTTATTGTTACAGTCATGCTGGACAGAGAGACAAGATTGTGTTGACAGTGGACAGCACCGGGTGCATGGATCAGCCATCTAACAAAGTGGTTTACCTGGAACACGTTCACGTTGTTCTTGATCTTGGTGCATCAAAGCGCGGAGAGTTACAGGTGTGTGTCGTTTTTTACTTTACATTTATCTGCAACTTTTTTTCATAAGTGTAACGTGGCAAGTTTTTTTTCAGTGTTTGTGAATATTTCTTTCTCTGGTCACAGATTTATTTAACATCGCCACAAGGCACCAAATCAACCCTGCTGCAGAAACGCCCCCGAGATACATCCAGGGACGGATTCAAACACTGGCCGTTCCTTACCGTACACAGCTGGGGAGAAATGGCCATGGGGCAATGGATTCTCGAAATCCAAACATCATACACAACAGGTAAGACTAGGATGAAAACAAGGTCAAAATCCAAGTGATGTGAGATTCTTTTAACTGTCAAATGTAATGAAAGAAGGGTTTTAGAATGATTCTTCGCAGGAGCACCGTGCTGGTACGTGACTGTCTTTAAATTGTAGAAAACAACACCAAAGCTTATCAAGATGGTATCACAGTTGCTCACTTATTGTTCAGTTGAGAGTTGTTGTTTTTGGTGCATTTCTGGAAATTTGTTTTCACTCTATGAAAAAAATCACTGCGGACATATCGCTGCTGAAAGTTTTTCGTACTGTCACATAATATTTTATTTGTGCGTCATTGGTTATTTGCAGCTGATCTTCACTCGTGGAAGTTGGTACTGTACGGTACAGATGTTGATCCGCTGAATCCAGGGTCTGATGTCCCACCTCCACGTCCGGCTCATACCTCGCAGCCTGTTGACACTACGGGACCAACACCGTACAACACGACCACTCAGGGTCCTGCTAAACCCATTGCTCCCCCACGTGTACCTCAGGGAAATCTCAGTAAGTCATTTAATGACCACAGAGAAATTTAAGCGTAGTCAGTAATGAAGAGCATTCAATGCCAGTGTATTTTAATACGTTTATTTGGCGTAAAACAAAATGCGAAATAAGTCTGCGTTGAAATAATTTCTAGAATTTAAATTATGCCAACAAAAGTTTCACATTCTAGAGCAGTGATGTGCCATGCTATCATGCAATAGTTGGGAGGACAAGGGAGGGGGGGTTAGTGGTAGGTCTAATATCAGGACTAAAGACATATTACTTAAAAAAATTTACTATACAGAAAGAACAAGCAATTGTGAAAATTTACTAAATGTATTTGTAGAAAACTATCAGAATTAAAGAATATTCTTTTGAACAGAACAAAACAATATGTGTGATGTCATTTTTGTCCAGGCTTGTTGTAATGTTATTACATCATTGGATAGATTTGGTTACCAAGACCTTGGCTGCTTCATTTCGTATTTTGCTTTCAGAATGTGATCCAAATGAGTATCTGCTGAACAATTTTTGTTACAAAGAGTGTCCTTCACACTTCTTTGCTGCCAACAAGACCGTGGAAGAAACTGAAGAGTTGGAAATGAATGTTATTGTCGTACCTCGAAGCGGCGACAAAAATAATGGCAATACTCAGATGAAACCTGTGTGTCAAATGTGCAATCTTATGTGCCTTGAATGTTTTGGGCCTTTACCCAACCAATGCAAGACTTGCCCAAGTGGGTATATAATGACAGTCAACGCCACTTGCATACAGTATGTACGAACTTATGGACATCATCGCATTGAGACAACTAGTATTGTGATAGCGGTATTCGTGTGCTTATCAGCGGGCACCATTTTCTTTCTGGTTTTTCTGTGTCTACAAGCTCGTGACCATGGTTACTGCTCAACTAATAAATATACCGGAATCTGCTTGGAAGACGGAAAAGGCCGTTTTGACAAGCTCGACTTAACGGATAGTCTCGACTTAACGGATAGTGAGGAAGAACAGTTTGCGAAAGCAGATCTTTTGGACAGTAGTGATGAGCTTGATTGACACTCTACTTAGGTAATTCTGGATTCAACCAGAAGATCTATTTTTATATTGATACAATTCTGTGCTCGGTTGTATGTGCATGTGTGTACTACATTCTATGTTGATCAGCACCAGTAACTCTTGAAATTAATCTTGGAAATGAGAAATAAGTATAATGTCACATGCAGTCAGACATAGTAGTGTGCAAAGTAAATATAATCCATGGTGAAAGTAGTCGAGTTCCTGTGTTAACATGTGAAAGAATGACTGTTGCAAAAGAAAAATGGTTCAGCTGGGTACAACACATAAAATACATAATTTGAAACTCGATAATATCTGTAACAAAAACAATTTTTTGAATTGGAAGATCTCAATATTGAGTGTTTGTGTGTGCGTGTGTTTTGCATGTTTTCCTTGGAGTGACACAATTTCAAGGAAAAAATTAAACGTGTATATTGGCAACAATTAACGATTTGCTGTGGTGACAAGTGCAATGTGATATTGTAGATTTTTATCACTCTCTAAACATACCAAATAATGTATTTTGTTATATCATTAGTACTTATATAATTAATTGTTGTATGTAATACATACTACACAAGTTAAATTTGTTAAGTATGTTTTTGCAAGTCCTTTGCGAGAAAGAAATTCGGTAGTAACAAAATTAAATACATTGTAATCTTCGTTGGTGTGTCTTTCACTATGATAGACACTACACTGTCTGCCTTGACCTTTGTGCTCAAGTCAAAGGGACCTGCTTCCTCCTGCTGTGCTATCCAAGCTTGTTGAACAACATCCATACATTTTGTGAATATCAACTGTTTGTGTTTGTTACAATTTACCATGATTTATCAGCAATTTGTTGATTGTTACTTTAATGAACCGAATTTTAAACTGTTTTTGAGGAATGTATCTGAACAGAATTTCAATCAACACTTCTCAGTTTAATGACAATTACAATAACAACAAGTAGACACCTATCAAAATTTAGGTTAGTTATCAAAATAAAATGGGAGGTTGCTATTTTGTTTCTGAAAACGCTGTGATGACGCCTGCAATGATACTGAATTTTCTTACTCAATGGTTCCCCATGTGACTTACATCCATATTAGTTGCTGTTATCAAAAGTTGTCTAAAGGAGAACATTTGTGCTTATGAGTCATACTGTTTCTCAACTGATGTAGATACTGGGTTTAAGACCAAAGGGACCACATACTTAAAGCTTTCGTTACAAGTTATTATTATACAATGGCTACAGGATCTTGGTATACGTTCAAGTCGATGTGTGAAAATATATGCAAAGTGATACTTGAAAAGTATTAAATTTAGTGACGTTGATCTAAAATTTGTTTGTGAGCAAGTGTTTGTTTGTGTGTGTTTGACGCAAATAGAACTGCTACCCCTCTTTATTGGTTTGTAAAGGTGCAACTGTGCTATTTCATTGGTGAACCTTGTTCCACAGTTGGATCTGATTATATTTTTGTGCCAATTCAAGAAACAAATTGACGTCCTAAACTTGCAGATACAATACAAAATGAATGTTTTTTTTCCCTAATGGTTACATTTCTAAAATGATTCTGTTCATCGACATCAACAAAAGTTTATTCTGGCATTGGAATACCGTGTGATTGGTATTTAGCTAGTCATATACAAGTGTGTAAAATTACACATTTAAACCTCATATCTGCTACTCTTTTCAACCGTGAGAATTTCATGTCACCGATCAGTGTCATAAAATTCATATGCCGAAATGGTATCTACCAAATTTATGTCCTTTTAATGCTATGGGATTTCATTTATAATATTTTTGTACAGGTTGTGATTTTAACGCACCTTAAAAAGAGTGATGAAAGTTCGTCTTTGAATTGCTGAGTATGTTAGCCATCTTATTACATTACAATGTCCGAGAACGGATACACAAAGTCGCTGTTATTTTGTGGAACTTTATTTTAGGTTTCATTCACTGTACATAAAAAAGATTATGTAATCATGGTTAAAAAGGTAATATAATAAAAATGCACAATATTGTTATATAATAAAATAAGGTCTTTTAGTTATCTTTTAACCCTGTGATAGTTTACATTTTGTATCGTTGCTGCCGTTTGGGAAAAAATGGTCGGTTAATTCCATCCCAGAAAAACAGAAAATTTCAGACGAAAACTACTCCAGAAATGTTCATTGTGTTCCAAGAAAAATTGCTCATGTTTTTCGTATTTTTGTTTCGTTATGCTTTTGTACTCAATTAAAACTTGAGCGGTGAGAAATTATCTGATATGTTTCGGTAAAAAAGAGAAAGCTACAATCAGCCCACGCTAAACTGTCGCTAAAAATTGACTTACACAAGGTTGTCATGGATAGTTGTTCTCTGCACAAACACAAAATATTTCTACAAAAAACTGACAAAAACGACAATGACACTACATATCTCAAACAACAACAAAGAAAAACTGCATCGAAAAACATATAGCCTCAGACTCTCATTATCATCAAATTTTACGTACCCTGCCACTAGTCTATCTTTTCGTTACTATATACTATTAATTATTTACACAATGAGATGATAATTTTGGTAAAATAATGCCATCAGTCCAGGAGGAAAAAGGAAGTACCACCACGAGTATCCTGAAGAATCCAGGTAGTCATCCGGACTGGTCTGTGTTCCAAAATCCACTCCTACAACAAAGGTTCATAATGGTGACCTTTATGATTTCTATGTACCGGTATTTACTTCGGGGTATTTCGTGGCAGAATTGTAATACAAGAAATAATTACATCGAATTCTTTAAACTAATTACTTTTATTCAGATATGGTATCTACAATTAAGCACAATTTAAATTTAAATCACTGTTTACCAGCCACATTTTAAGAGCTACTTTGAAAAGAAAATTACACATGCAACAATTATTAGAGTTCTGAAATATGCAAAATATTATAAAATACATATTCAGACAAGCACTTGGCATTTGTACAGCACGCGATTAACTGCAATAGTGTGTGTAGATGATTAAATTTTTCCAAAGTTTGTTTTGCACGAAATGATAATATTAAATAATTATATCTTTTCTCTCACTGACATTTAATATTTGTGTTCACACAACAATCCTTTTTAATTTACAATCTTTAACTTATAATTGGTTCACACCCAACTATATTTACAGACACTTGTTTACATGACAAATTGACAGGATTCTTTTCCTTGATCCCAGAGACCATACCGATTTTGAACCGTTTGCATGTTTTTCAAATAGCAGTCTACAGAGTTGAATGCAGTTGTAAGGAACAAGCAAGGTCGCAAGAAAAAATATGCAGATACATACAGAATTCTATGTCTCCGGCAGGAACCCTTATTCACTTTTCGAAGGGAAAATAATGCCTTTCAATGTTGGCAATCTCAAGTCATTTTCAAAATGTAAGAGCCATTCCCATGGAACACCAAAATCAAAATCCAGAAGTTTACTCTTTTTCTTTGCCAATTTTATTAAGTGATATATTATCATTCAATTTTTTTTCTGTGGAGAGCCTCGACCAAGATTAACCACTGTAACCAAAGCCTGTCATGCGTGAGTATATCCCCACAGAAGCCCGTCTCTGGCATGTCGCACAAGGAAAACTGCCAGTAGGCACCTGAAGAAAAATATTGCCTTTTGTGTACAATGTAAACATAACTTCACACCATCTCTCAGTTCCCAAGTTTTTTTTATTTGAGAACCACGATCTCTGTGACTTACTGATTAATAGTTTTAAATTTCCAGTTCTGATAAGTGTGTAACTGAATTCAGAAATGCAAACTAATCATTTCAATGAAATTGGTTTTGGTTTTCTTAAGCATAGCAAACGGTTGCTTCTTTTATAACCAGGTAACTGGTTATTCTTTGGAGAGAGGCTGATTCATGCTTGGTATTTTTCTGCACATCAGTTGTAATTAACAATAAACCAGGAATAATATTTGAATACATAAATGCTGCCTTTATTTGAAGAACAATAGGAATACACAAAATATTTCTAAAGCTGCTATACAAGCTAAAATGGAAAAAAATTGTAAAACTGGGTTTGTAAATGTCAAATTCTGTAAAAAGATAATATAATGTGCGCCATGAAATAAGGTTGATTGAGTTGAATGTCTCTAACTACCAGCAAGCTCACACCATGCTGTTAATAAAATGTAATGCATGTACAGCTGTGCTGGGAAGGAATTCCACAGGTAACAATTTTATAGTATATTCTAGCACCAATTACGAAGTCTAAGCCTACCTCTATTTTATGAAAATCACACAACAAATAAATAATCTATGAATATTTAAAGTCTGTTAAAATAAAAACATCGACAAAAAGCTCACAAAGCACCTGTTATTCGACATTTTTGGGAATTAAAATCTGCCAGAACCTGCCATGCATTTAAATTTCTATGAATTTTATGATGTTTGAAGTTTAAATTTGTTGCAGTAATATGAAAATAATTTTAGTTGATATAAAACAAAACTTCATCCGCATCAAACAAAAACCTTGCAGATTCTGGTAGGTTCAAATTTACAATAAAATCCAGATTATTGTCAACAGTTGATATTCTTTACATTTCCAATGGTATTGATGAAACGACTTTGATATTTCAAGATACAAAGCAATGATCATTCATTTGAAGCATTAATTTTAAAGACCACTTGCAGATGAACAAAATTCACACCAATCTAGAGCTATAACCTGAACCTAATTGTTAACTTTGCAGTCAAATTAATTTTCACTCATTTTTGAAACACCATATCTTCTCTTCTTTACATCTAAAAATAACCGTTCCAAAACTGGAATAATTGAATATACCTACATCTCTACTTTCCCTAATCTGAAAATATTAATTGTACATGTAACTTATACGTAAAGGATAAGATGTATAGGGTGATAACAGATCAAAACACTGACTGCAATGAATGCAAGTGATCTCATGTCAACACTTCGCATAACTGCAGCTGATATCTCAAACGGGCAAAAATGTGGACAACATCTATCGCCTTTAACACGAAGTTCATGCAAAGCAACGATTAGTCCCCGGTGCAGTGAAATGTTTTAGTTTTCGACGAAGTTTGGATTAAATCTTCATTTTGGTGGCCCTCTTTTCCTTTTGAATTCTAAATTACTACCTTTTTCACCAAAAAATAAGAAAAAAAATAGCCGTATGAAGTTCCACTGCCGTGGACAATCCATACACAGTTTCAAACAACAGTTTTAAATTTAAAATCGTTGTCACTACAAATACATTCGTCCCACATTTACATCTATAAAACATGATTGTTGCAACTGGACTCATCACTTATTATAGCTGCCATTTTAAGAGCTAAAAGTAATTTCTTTGCACGATGATAATGTGTCAAAAGATATTGACAAAATTATGAACAAAATTGTGCATAATTCATTCTAAATACCTGAGTAAACGATTTGGGGATTTGTCAATGCCACGGCAATGTGAATTACACTGGCATTGTATATTTGTAAAATTTATCATTTCAATAACTTTTAAGAATTTGACTTCAAAATTTAGTGAAGTCAACCTGTACATAGGTGATGGCAATCAGTGTTGTTTGTTTACGTACAGTCTAAAGTAAATCATAATGCAAAAAGAACATTATAAATGTGTCTAATTTTTTGGAAACGATCCTCTAGTTAGCACATACAATTCCGCCAGCATTGCATTTTGTCACTTTTTTAATATGTCATGAAACAACGAATGAGATTGGTCAGTATGATAGCGGTAAGAAGACATTTTTAAGAAGTTAGACTGCAATGGAATTTCGCATTTGACAAGTCTGGCGAAACAATCCACATATTGCCGAGAGTACTAATTTTTCTTGTTGAAGACAGTTTGCATGCACAAGTTTCATATGATTAAAAGCAACTTCTGTCAATTGTTAATCACCCAGGTTTGTGGGATTAGGCAAGAGTACTACCTAAAAGCGTCCATTCTGGGAGAGAAAAATTGTTGAACCAGTCACAACACGTCAGACCTTCATACATAAAAAAGACAGGAGGTCTCATTATTGTTGTTTTTAGAACCAACCTGCTGATTCCTTGGACTCATTTTCAATGGTTTCTGGTACAAAGTAGCCGAAGTACTGGCCAGATAGGATGACCACATTGTACAACATCAGAGCAATGTTGGTCACTAAGATCGGACTGCGCAGTGTGGACTGTAGCTTCTGGCTACCATAACTCAAACTGATCCAGTAAGGCAGGCTGAAAAATAATACACTTCATGAACTCTCTTCACAATTCAATTGGTACATATTTGCTAGATCTTTCAAAAAGATTTGAAAGACATAAAAAGTAATGTAAGCTATTTCCAAAGATGCAAAACATAAATGATTTACCTGGATAGGAGGTAGCCTATTGTAATGCAGCTGATCCAGTGGAGCTGGTCCACGTCGCAGTGAGCGGCCATGATGAGAGTGTTGATGATGAGGAGAACCACTTGCTGGTACGTCTCGTGGTAGAAGCGCTGATGAGATTCCCCTGCCTTCAGACTGCTCACAACCAGGCCTAGTGATGAAAACAACAGATTTATTCCAAGGATATTCAAATAACAACATGCAGTTTTTGATATTGCAGAATATTTTTTCAAAAATCAGAAACAAATCAGATTTGCCCATGTTGGGTCCCTATTATTTCAAAAATAGATGGATTTGAGTCATACCAAGCAAAACTGGTAAGAGAGTGAAAGCGTGACATCTGAGTAAATAGTTGAGTCTGCAGTTCATATCCAACTGTTGTTCCGAATCAAACGCTGTGACCACGTACTCAGCTGACAGATACAGAATGAGGCAATAGAGAGGTACTCCAGCAAGTAACGGTACGACCCTGCAGATCAGACTCCAGATAATCTTGAACAATCCGAGAAAAACAGCAAAGACTCTTTTGAAAAGAGAGCCAACAAGCTGGAATATCTTCACGAAGAAAGCTCCAATGGCCTGGAAACATCCAACAATAGCAGGGATCAGCTTGGATGGTTCTTCCTCTTCATCTTCTTCTTCCTCCTCGTCCTCTTCATCAGCCACGGGTTCTGGCTGGTGTTTCGGTTTTTTCTTCGGTGCAGCAGCTGCTTGTTGACCCTGAGTTTCATTAGTTGGGACGTTGATTTTGACTCTTCCTTTGGTCTTCTGTGCTTTCTTCGCTCTGTGTTGATTTTGATTCTCGTTGTTGGGTTGGTGATTTCCAGTCATTGCTGCTGCGGCTGCGGCCGCTGCCCTCTGGATCTCGGCGTCTGCGGCGTTAATGCTTTCCTGGGCTGCTGCTGCGGCTGCTTTCAGTTCCTCTATGGTGGGTGGCGGTTTAGGTGCACCAGCCTGTGAGTCCTCAGACTCACCCGTCTCATCTCCCCGCTCATTGGGAGCCTCAGTCTGAGACATTCTGTTTCACCTGAAACAATAAATCGAGCTTTCAATATGATCGTAATTTCGATCGAGGCCTTATTCCACTGTCAAAAATAAGAGACTTTATGGATTTTGTAAAAAATGATGTAAAAAATTATTTATCTTATTTTCCCATATTGCTGATTTGCACCCTGATACATTATATCTTCTGCGTCTAAAACACGAAAAAGAAAAATGGTTCTTCGCAACACATTCGAAAGAAACGTCAGAACAACGAAAGATTTTGAACACAGTTTAGCTGTAAATTGGATATTTGGAGATACGTTAAAATTTCTTGACTACTCGGGATTGGCTGTGATATTGATGGATATTACCAATGAGGCGACTCCGAACGGGGCTTAAGATGATTTGGCACCAAACAATCACTATGTCTGGTGTGGGGGGGGGGGAGGGGTAGTTGACCAACTTTCAACTTTTGATGCTGAGTCCAAATCTGCTAAATTTCCCTATATCCATTGGAGGGGGGGGGGGGGGTTGGTGAGCAACTTTCAACT
>JBCAUG010397249.1:0-16340 GCA_038406175.1 Haplosyllis leylae
GGCAATTCTGTCAATACAGTACTATGAGTAAGGACCCAATTAACACTCCTATTCAGTGGTGAGCGATTCTGAACATTATTCAGTCCAGGGGAATGACAAAAGAAAGGCCAAGCAAAGAGTTTCTTGTAGGACTTCACTCTTTCGATAGGGGTTCTCAAGGTGCCAATCATTATTTAAATCAGTTAGATGATCACTTGTCAACTTTTATTTGGCCTAAAAATGTCTCAGCTGCACCTCGACATTTTCCAGCCAAATAAAAGACTCCAAGCGATCATTTAACCATTACAAAAAGAAATGCTGCGCCATCATATCACACCATTATTCAATTACCATCGTATGAAATCTGTCCATCGTTATCATGATCAGCTTCTCTTATCATTTCTTCTATTTCTTCCTCGGTCATCTTATCTTCTAAATGTCTCATTACGAACTTCAGTTCGTCTACATTCACGTAACCAAGATTATCTCTGTAAACAGGAAACAGGGAGGAATTAGGTCTTGTGATTAAGGCTCATTCACACTGTGCGTGTTTTTCTGATGGCGACTGCGATTTTTATCACAACAAATGGGTTATACAGGACTCAATGGAAATGTTCACACTGTGCGACTGTGACAATATCACCAACTTCTATGTAGCCCATTGTAAGCAAAAACAAATCGCAGTCGCAATGAGAAAAAATCGCACTGTGTGAACGATTTCTAAGGTGCAATTATATTATTGGATCGAAAGCTAAAGCTAAAGCGACATCGCTTAGGATGGATACACAGCTTTTCTAGTTGTGTGTTTATATTGAGTAGCGGCAAAAATCAAAGAAACTTTTCGATTTTGCTTATGCTTTTGCTCCAATATAATACCACCCTTGCCACATCTTTTTGCAATTTTACATAGACCTAATCAATGACAGGTTTTGGAGAACCTTGGTACATCTTTCACTCGAAATCAGAATGTTATTTCCGTTACAGTTGGTTGTACTGCTGCAATTTTGAAAAAAAATATTGGGAAGAGTTTTATATGTAAGTTTGAAATCTATACAATTGAATCTGGAACTGGAGCACAACATTTTTGTGTCCCTGGTATCACTTTTCTGTAGATGCTACATTTGGTATTTGCTAGAGTCAGCATAGTGTTTGAGATGGCTGGCATGGAGATTTTAGGGACAGGCCCTTGGCAGTTTTATGATAAGTAGGCCTACTTTAGGCTGCAGTCATTGGTGGAAATTTGTTTACACAGAATGCTGCTTTGACGTCATTTCAAATTTTAGATGACATGTCAGCAATTGGTTTGTAACGACGCAACGTCATTTTTAAGTAATGTGAATTTCACCTGTCGAATACCCTGAAAGCCTCTCTGATTTCTTCCTCCCCGTCTGTGCTCTGCATCTTCTTGGCCATCATGCTCAGGAATTCGGGAAAGTCCACCGTCCCACTGCCTGTTGACGCATAACATTGATCGTTTAAAACTATTCTGGTCTGAGACAAGAATCATTTGGATCGGGAATTTCCTGTTGGAACTGTTTATAATGGTGTAATCGTGTTGTTGCTGTGAACAATGATATGTATTGTGAATGTTGGTGTTGGTTCAGGGATTATATGTCATGAAAAACATAACAAATATCACAAGGAAACTATGAAAACGAAAATGCTTGATGACGATCCAGATGCTATGGTAATTTCCCTGGCTTAAATAAATTTCCAGAAATATGACAAAAATTTCAGAATACCTCAGAATGAAATGTAATTTAGCCTCTGTGTCAGACTTTTGTCTCTGTAATCTATCCCCAGGGTAAACAAGTGCGCTGAAAAAACAAACCGTACCATCGACATCCACTTCATTGATCATGTCCATGAGCTCCCCTTCTGTCGGGTTCTGTCCGAGCGACCGCATGACCATCCCCAGCTCCTTGGTGGATATAGAACCATTGCCATCCTTGTCAAATAGCTGGAAGGCCTCCTTAAATTCTGCAGATAAGTGATAAAAAATGTCTTTACACTGTGTGGGGAGGTTCTAATTACGTGACTTTTTTAGGAATAATGTGAAATAAGACGTGTCATCAAAATATTTATTAAATGCCATTGTTTGTCAAAGTCGTAATAGTCTGGGAACAAGAAAGTCCTCCTGGGTGAACGCAACAGGCATACCTCCCGCCGCTTAGCAATTGCGCGGTCTGCTGTCCTGTCTTGGAGGAGGGGGGAGGGGTACCCCAACCTAACCTGGCCGGGGGGGGTACCCCAACCTAACCTGGCTGAATCTAAGGAATCCATTGCACACAGACGAGAAAGCATGCAGGTGAGGGATCCATCCTGGCTTTGAAACCCAGGGCAGATGTCACCGAAACAGGGGTGTCAGTGAGCCTACTAAAAAGGACTCCTGTCGTCCAATTTTTAATTTTTTTTTCTTTTCCAATTTAATGATCTGACTGGCCGGGTGCACTTTGGAAGCTACTTTTTAAGCTGTTGAGAGAATAAGAAGATACATTGTAGAAGATCAGCTTGCAATAGTTACTCATCACGGACAGACTTTTTTTTAAAAAAAAATTTGGCGGACACAGGTCCTTTTCATGGGGCCACTGATACCCCTGTTTTGGCCTTCTGGTGACGCCGCCCTGGGTTTCAGAGCCAGGGTGGATCCTTTGATGCTTTCTCTCTTGTGTGATCCTCAGATTCACCTCAGGTGCGACACCTACTGACTGTATAGAGTTCAGCATGGCAGCCATGCCTTTTTGATCCATGTACTTGCAGACGTGTCCACAAGCATTGGTGGAGGTTCGGGGCTTACCACTCGAGTTTTCCCGTAATACACAAAGTTGGCAATGTTGACATTTTTGTGTTTTCCTAAATTTGAAAATATGATAGATAGAGAAATTCATCACCTCAGTTAAAATTCAAAACACCATTACCAATGTAAATTTACTTTGAAAGTCATTAGGTTCTTAACTGTTTCAAATTTATTAACATTGGAAGTTGTACAAAAATGCCAACGTTGTCAACTTTGTGTATTACGGGAAAACTCGACTGACAGACTTTGATTGTTGACGTTACTGTTTGGTAATGCAGTAAACGAGACTGGGGGGGGGGGGGAACTTCTTTCGGATTGCTTCATTTCCTCGTTGAGAGACTGATTTTGTGCAGCGCCTTAAAGGCCCGCTTTTTTCTTTTCCCGTTAAATGATCTGACTGACCCGGTGCACTTTGGAAGCTACTTTTTAAGCTGTTGAGAGAATAAGAAGATACATTGTAGAAGATCAGCTTGCAATAGTTGAGGGACTGATTTAGTACAGCGTTGTAACTGTTTGCTCTGGTGGGAGGAAACTTCGGGCTGCAATTGCAGCACGTTTGTGCAGCTTTCCAATGCACTGGGATGTGTGTTTGTTCAGCTTGAGTTTGCGTTTGAGGTAGCGTTTGAGTTAGGCAACAGTGACAATTTAGCCATCGTCACTTTTCAATTGTCCAAAAAGTGACGATTTAGCATTCGTCACTATCGACATTTTTGGCACCAGAAATGTCGATAGTGCTGATGGCTAAATCGTCACTTTTCAGACAAGTGAAAAGTGACGATGGCTAAATCGTCACTATTGGCTAACTTAAACACTACCGCAAACGCAAACACTAACTCAACCCGAGAAAATCCACATTGGGATAAACTGCTAACAATTCTGACAGTAGATGATGTATGCGGTGATTAAATCTATCGTGACAATAGCAGAAAACAGATAATGCCAAACTAATCTTTATTACGCCTCATTAGCATTTGCTGTAATTGAATTGCATTTCTCAGGTAACACGTCAGATCCACATAATTTCCTCGGATCACACACAGTAAAGCTGTCGTCTGGTTTGACGCGTAAACCTAATCCGCAATACATGCTCTTTTTAACACCCGAGTAGGAAGTACGAGAGAAGGTAATGTTTTCACTTTGTTTGTTCGTCCACGAGGGGGGAGGGGTACCTCATTGTCCTGTCCTGGTCAGAGGTTACAAGTCAGGGGGTACGACCCCCCAGCAGGACAGGGGTGACCCTCCCCCCACGGGAGAGGAGATAGCCCCCCTCCCCCCCCCCCACGGGAAAGAAGAGCGAGAGAGATGTTACGCCGCCGGCGGTACGCCTCTTGCAGTCACGCAGGAGGACTTTCTTTTTGCAATGTTCGTTTGTACTGAACATTCCCTGTAGGGATAAAGAGCTTTACGGCCCACAGTAAAGGTGTCAAAACCACCTGAGTAATATTCTAATTTACTTTGCTATTGTATGGCGAAGAGGATAAACATGGTTCATACACAAAATTCTGATTATTCTTCTTGATGCCCAAAGAGTAGTTATTAAAAAGATTGACTTTGCTTCCAAAAAGATTGCGATAAAACTACATTTGAATCAATAACACTGAACCCTGGATTAAATATTCCGTAAATTCTTTTTTTTTGTTGCTGGCTCGTTTAGAATCAGCTTAGTGATTGATTTTGGGAAATATGCTTATAATAAGTAGGCCTACTTTAAGTTGCAGTCATTGGTGGAAATTTGTTTCCACAGCATGCTGCCATACATGCCAGCATTGTGAACATTCAACATTTTTATTATTTATTGTATTCACACCAAATGAGCTTTTTATGGTTCCGGGTACACGTAGTGTACACGGACCATTTGTATTTGCCCAGGACAAGTGAGGCTGACGCACTTTTTGGCACAAAACTTGAAAGTGTTCCAAAATGTTGCAGAGTGAGGCCACTTCAGTAAAATAAGTCAGAGATGTCACTGCAGATGGTTGGCGCGCGACCATCTTGAGCCGGGGGCGCTTCGTGATTTTTCAAATGCATTTTTGTTTGAGTGTTTACTATTAATCCGTTCGTCGCATTCTCAACATCTTGTTTTGCCCAGGCACTGAATTGGCTTTCTAGAAGTTTGATGACTAACAACTGAGACCCTTTTGTATTTATTCGTTGTTAAATGGTATTGAATGTTCTCACCTGCTATTTGTTCATCTGTCAACTTTTCCACCTGGAAACTCTGAAATGATAAAAATAAAACCAAGATATAAAATCGGGTACTGTGACGTAACATTGAACCATGCTTTTTCACGGGTTATGTTCAAATGGAGGGGATGACACATTCTAGTTTTTCATGATACACATTTCTGACAGATCTGACAGATCTTTAAGTAGATTTGTACTTCTTGCTGTTGTTTGTGTTAATTATTTGACAATGTACCCACAATCTAGCAAGTACTAGAAATATTAAATAACCCCTACATTTAAATTATAAATTGTAACTATTCTTAAAATTTGCATTTTATTTCTGTCAGATCTGACAGATCTGTCAAATTGACCTATCATGAAAAACCCGATTGTCTCTTCTGAAAAAGTCAAAATTTAGTAACATGTTCTTGGATATTTAATTCCCATGTCTTTGCTTTGGGAAATAATGATACTGTGAAGATTGTAACTTGTAAATTAACATATTTTTGAAAATATCATGAAACAACTATAAAATGTAATAATGTGTCCTGAGATATTGATTATTTTACTACATTTAACAAAATATAGGAGTTTACAAGTTAAAAATTGCACAAAATTATTGATTGTATCATTGTTCCCTGAAACAAAGGTGTGAGAATAGAATATCTTACAAAAAAGTACTGAACTTTGACTTTTTAAAAAGAGACAACGTATCATTCCCTCCATTGGAATATAGGCAATGTTTTTGCTAATAAAAATGTCAAAATTACACAAAACGTGTACTGAATTGGAATTATACAAAGTTGCATTCTGCATTGACATAATGTGTACAAATCGGCTGAGTAAACAGAACTAAACAGGTTGTAAACAAATAAAACTGTTGCAAAGTACACGCGCAAATATTAGAGGAAGAAATCAATGCGAGATGTATTTTAATAGTATTCATTTTATGCTGCGTTTCTTTTTGATGACGTTTTAATGTAACATAAACATGGATTCTAATGTTTTACAGTTGCAGCTTTGGCTTGTATTTTAATGCTCATTCACATTGTGCGTTTTTTTCTGATTGCGACAGTAATTCCTTTATCGCAACAAATGGGTTGTACAGGACTCAATGGAAGTGTTCACACTGTGCGACTGTGAAAGCATCACCAGCTCCTATTCAACCTATCATAAGCAAAAGCAAATCGCAAATTGTAGTTGTGAATCGTACAGTGTGAAAGGGCCTTTAGTACTGGGTGTTGTCGGTTTCGCAAAGGAAGATTTAACTATTGATGTGAGAATCCAAGCATTCAGCTTCCATTAAATGCTTTTTTATCCTGCTTTTCAATATGCCATTTCAAGAGATTAATTCTCAGCATTGAATCCTTCTTGTACCATGGATTTCACAGCTCTGCGGCAACATTCGCTGAAGTGCCTTTCCCGAACAAGAGAAACGGGAATGGAATGATAGATTTTCTATTGCGAAGTTAAGCCTTCTTTAACCATGACCAAGAGATTTCAGTAATGGTGTGATCACACTGGACGACATCGAGACCGATAAAGAAACCAATTAAATATCTTAGCCAATGACATCACTGATATTGTCTCGCTGCAGTGTGAACTGCTTCATAGAATTCTATGTAAACCATTTCAATTGGTTTCGCTATCTGTCTCGTTCTTGGTCTCGCTGTCGCTCACTGTGAATACAGCTTAAGGGTCGGTTTATACCAAACGTCAGCGTCAACGCAGAGTTAATGCTTGATGACGCTTGCGACACAGCTCTCATTGAAATCAATGGAGTCACTCCAAAATAGGTTGCAACCCCATTCTGGAGCAACTCTTTATGTTTCCATTAATTTCAATGAGAGCTATATTGAAAGCGACATTGCAGCATTGACTCTGCGTTGACGCTGACGCTTGGTGTAAACGGGCCCTAACACTCTTGAACTGACTGGGAAAGAAAGAAGAGGATTAGTATCCGGATCTCGTCCTTCTCATCATTATTGTCTGTGATTTTTCCTGTTGTCTCAGGAAAACTAGTCACGGACAATTGTACTGGAAAGGAAGACATGTTCAAGTATTTCCAATCTGTGCACTTCATCAAGCAGTACTGTGAAGCGGTTAACTCAATGACAGATCTTGGTCCATGTCCTGATAGTTTTATTGACCTCGCAGGGTATGTCCTCAGGTCAATGGCATTCTCTTTCCGGAGAGTAGGATTGGTATAGTTTCCATTACAGTGTTGAGTGCCAATCGGACGCGTCTCTTCACGCCGGATGACTCAGTCACTAAAGGTCCATTCATACTAAGCTATTTGCAACTGTGATTTGTTTTTGTTTATAATGAACTGTATAGGAGCTCGTAATGTTATGACAGTCGCATAGTGTGAACACTTCCATTGATTCCTGTTCAACCCATTTGTTACGATAAGAATAATCGCAGTCGGAATCAGGAAAAAAACGCACAGTGTGAATGAGCCTTAAAACTCTACCAGGGGTAACTGATCGTGCTTCCCGAAATTGTAGTGAATTTTTCCGACGTGTTCAATACGAACCAGTGTTGTTACGGGATTTATGTAAAAATTATTGTAACATCCGAGTTTTTTTGTTTCGTTTTAATATTGAATCGCAGATTTCTTAAATTTGATCAATTTTTGTTCTACCAGTATGTAGTATGTGTTTCTTACTGGTGTATTCCAATAGTTGTGCAGGTGTTTCTTAAAAATATAACACAGGTACTAAGTTTTATACTTGTGTTCCGAAAAAGAAAATAACAGTATTTCAAACGAGGTGCCCCCGTCTTGAGGCTCAAGATGGTCGCCGCGCATTCTATCTTTTGATGCTGAGTCTAAATCTGATTAAAACCCAAATTCTCCATCTCCGGTGGGGTAGGTTGACTTCCCGACTTTTGATGCTGAGTCCAAATCTGGCTGTCTATCTGCAAATCTGTCCAAAAAACTCGAATTCCCTATGTCCAGCATGTGTGTGTGGGGGGGGGGGAGGGGGCAGGGTGGAGGGGGATTGTTGATGAAACTCTTTGGTGGCCATGTTGGATTTGCTATTTCATACCAAGTCACTTCGATCACAGTATGGTCCCGCTTGACTGATACATCAGCCATAAGTATTCGGACCATAAGTATTCTGGACAAATGCAAATGAAAGAATGGTGACCTATCATGCCACTTCTTTCTTCAACGTATGGAATATGTTGACGCCCACTCGGGGGAGGTAACGACTTCAGTCTTGCCTCTCATGATGCACTGGGAATGTACCCCATGATGAACTGGAAATGTATCCCATGATGCACTGGGAATGTATCCCATAATGCACTGGAAATGTATCCCATGATGCACTGGAAATGTATCCCATGATGCACTGGGAATGTATCCCATGATGCACTGGGAATGTATCTCATGATGCACTGGAAATGTATCCCATGATGCACTGGGAATGTATCCCATGATGCACTGCGAATGTATCCCATGATGCATTGGGAATGTACCCCATGATGCACTGGAAATGTATCCCATGATGCACTGGGAATGTATCCCATGATGCATTGGGAACGTACCCCATGATGCACTGGACAGGATTTCAGGAAGGACCAATCAGGAAGGAGGTCCCCCAGGAAGGATCCCCCTTGGCAGGAGGATGGATCTCGAGAGGCCATGAGCGATGTACCTAATACTGGAAGGCCTTCTTGTGTTGTTAACAAAACTGGGCTTTTTAAAAAAAAACACCATGTTGTTTGGATCCTAAATAAATAGCTGTAATTTTGTGAAAGGAAATATTGATTCAATTCAACATTAGGCTTCGTATCACTTTTACTACGATCGTTGGTCGTTCACGCCATTGAAACCGACTTTACACGACCAACAGGTGGATTTAATGAAATGTTCATATGAATGTTCAGCTTGAGTTTGCGTTTGCGTTTGAGGTAGCGTTTGAGTTACGCGAATGTGACGAATGACAAATTGTCACTTTTACCAAAGACAATACAAAATGTCAGAAAAGTGATGATATAGCCATCATCACTATCAACATTTTTGGCACCCAAAATGTCAATATTGGCTATGGCTAAATATCACTTTTCTGACAAGTGAAAAGTGACATTCGAGTTTTTCCTTATGAAGATGAATTCTGTAGAATTCTATGGAATTCTATAGAATGTGAAAAATTACTGAAGCATGAATTGGGATCCATTTGAATGTTCTCTCTGTTACCTGTGTCTCTGTGGTGCTCTGCTAGCACCTCTGACTCTTAAGCAAGAGGTAGTGGGTTCAAATACCACTTTTTATAAATTTTTATTACAAATTCTGTAGAATTTCTACAGAATATCATTAGGAAAAACTCCATTAAAAAGATAATTTGGTACGTGAGCATGTTCCGAAATGTCTTACATGAGAAATTTTAATTGAATAAATGGAAATTCTCGAATTCTTTAGGTTGATTACTGCTTAGAGTTCTTCATTGTTCACTAAAAACAAGTGGCGTCACTTTCAGGATAGATTCTTTTGCCAACACCACTTCGTGTCAAAAATGTTTAATCTATTGTTCATTTTTATTGCTCAGTGCTACTACTCAGGGCGATACTAAGTGTACCGTAATTGACAGCTGAACAATCGTGTTTTTCCTATTTTGGTTTTGGATCTTGCTCAATTAGATGAATTAGACTAATTCATCTAATTGCACATGGATACTAGTATTGGCTATTCATGGATAGGTGAACTCTTCATTTGCATTATCCATGGAGCAGTTCACTATGTATTTGTTAAAGCACGAGAACTGGTGCTTTATTAGCTTTGAAAGCAATCGAGACCAAAGGTAGAGATTGCCTTGAAAAGCTAATGAAGCAACAATTAGAGTGCCTTTAACAAATTTAAAGCACGCCAAAAAGACAATAGAAGTGTCTCCATAGTGCTTTAATCATGGATAATGTAGCATTATACGTGGATAATGCAAAATGAATGAACACTCTCCATGGATAGCTAAATACATTATGTGTGGACAAATTACTATTCGTAGAAAATAGATTCCAGTATCGATGAAGCACTTGTCTAATTCATCTAATTAGATGAATTTAACTGATTTCAAAACCAAAATAGGAAAAACCCGAACAAACGTTTAGTACATATGTTTAGATCTCAACGGAATTACACGTATTTCCTGATCTTTACCTGCGCTAAACAACATTTTACTTCAACTGAAGATAATCCAGAATTTCCCTTGTGGAACATATAAACCCAAATTTTGTGTTAAGTGTCCCCTCCCCCGAATAACATGAACTCAGTTGGACCATCTCCTGAAGACTAGTTCGCAGACACAGTGACATCAATAGTCTGAATCGAGTCGAGTTTTTCATGATAAGATCACATTTACATTTTAAGCCTGAATTTGCATGAAGAAGTTGAATTTTTTAAAAAAGTTGCCTCCAGTGGGATTTGAACTCACAACACTGATCATTGGATCTAAAGTTGAATGGTTATCTAGGTAGGCCACAGAGGCCTGTTCTACTTGTCAGACCCTTAACTGAAGTTTCATGCGCCATTTCATATTTGAAAAAGCATTAAAGCATGTCTGATGTAAATTCTGTCTTAAAATGTGAAATTTGATCTTATTGTGAAAAACTCGAATACGTAAGTTAACTGCCGAACTGTTGGACCAAAGTACGCAAAAAACGTTCAGTTGAACTATCGTCTAAAAACTAGTTTGGAGAGATTGACGTCAAACTTTATTGAATTATGAACAATGGTACAATCTGTTTTAATATTTACTTCATTCGAGGGTATTTCCATTTGTGAGGGACTTTTTCCGATGAAAAGGAGATCGTACAAAAATGTATTAAAGTAAATACTTTTATTGAAAGACCAGTTCGTTTGAACATCTGCCAACCCCAGTATTTTTACCAGCCGCGTACGTAGTACGACGGGAAGGTAATAGTTTCAGTTTGTCTGTCCACTAGAGGGGGTACCCCGGCCAGCTCCAGGTGCAGCTGGGGGGGGGGGATACCCGAGCCGGGTATAAAGGTGCCCGAGCTGGGGGAGTACCTGAGCCAGGGGATACTGGGGGGTACCTGAGTCAGGTCCAGCCCGGGGGGTACCTGGGATGGGGTACCCCCCCCAAGCTGGGATGGTGTACCCTCCCGGGATAGGCCAGCACGCGGCGGGTGGTATGCCTCTTGCGTTCACATAGGAGGACTTTCTTGTTCTGGGATAAAATTAATTTTAATGTTTTCTTTTGCCCCAGGTACATCAAAAGATAAATAAATGAAATTTTAACCGAGTGAAATTTATTGAATTGAATTATTTAATCAGATTATTCTATTTCAATTTAAAAAGAAATCAAACAAAGGCTCCACCTATCCAATCCTTTTGTTTGGACTGTTTAAATTAAACTTGATTTAGGACCAGAGCAGGCAAAGTCCACAACTGACGAAGAAGATGAAGATGGAACTGTTCGTCATCCTCTGCTGCCTGGTCGCCTTGCAGGTAATTAGAATCAATTTAGTTATTCGGGTTTTTCACGATAAAGAATTGTGACGCATTTCTGTCAGATTATCGGACAGATCTAAAGCTATACAGAACAAAATAAATTTCGCCAAAAATTGCCCCCAGTGGGGATTGAACCCACGACCTCCTCATTATCATTCTAATGCTTTGCCAACTGAGCTAGGCAGGAATATGTTGGGCAGGAGATTTCTGAAGTGAGCTTTGTTTATTTCATGCCCCAATTCGCACGTTGGATTTTGTTCATTTCTAGAATCAATAGAGCATAAAGGCCTTAAGGATTCACACAGACAACCAAATAGTGACTTAGCTCAGTTTGCAAAGCTTTACAGTCAGTGAATCAAGACAAAATCTAAAAGTGGCATAGTTACCAGAGACACTTTATATCTGATAATGGGTACATTCCTAGATGTAGTAGTAAAAAAGAGACTTTCATTAATGTCTCTGGCATTGTATCTATTATGTGCATGAGCGAGTCCCAATGGATATCTAACTCAAGGTAGTAATGGAGATGTACATTCTAATACTATGAATGGTAATGTATCTGTTACTAGCTGGGTAATACCTCTGGTAACAATACCAATGGATTTTATCATGATTCACTGTATTCACTGAATTCAGTGAAAGTCATACAAGAAAAATACCAATATCAGCCGTGAATCTGCAGATTATCATTTATGACAATTTTTTTGACTCTGATTAATTCAAATATA
Organism: Haplosyllis leylae; assembly: GCA_038406175.1. Classification (NCBI taxonomy): domain Eukaryota; kingdom Metazoa; phylum Annelida; class Polychaeta; order Phyllodocida; family Syllidae; genus Haplosyllis; species Haplosyllis leylae. The sequence continues at coordinate 12,143 of JBCAUG010397249.1, forward strand.
TTTTACAAAAACAGGTTGATGCAATGAGCATGTGGTCAGTAGGGTAAGTCGTGTATATCTGCTTAATTTTGAAAGATATCAATGGAAAATTACAGAATTTTAACTAAACATACAATTTTAATAAATGGTCACTTTTATTCAGTTACATTGTCAATTAAATACTTGAATGTCTCCCAGAACAACAGAGTTACCTAGCTACCATGGATCATCTGGAATGAACTACAAAGGATCATCTGGCATAAACTACCATGCATCATCTGACATGAGCTACCCAAGATCTTCTGCCAAGAACTCTCCCATAACAACCGAGTCACCAAGCTACCCTGGATCATCTGGCATGAGCTACCCATCATCATCTGGCATGAGCTACCCAAGATCATCTGGCATGAGCTACCAATCATCATCTGGCATGAGCTACCCTGGATCATCTGGCAACAGCTACCCAGGATCATCTGGCATGAGTTACCCAAGATCATCTGACATGAGCTACCCAAGATCTTCTGCCAAGAGCTATCCCAGAACAACTGAGATACCTAGCTACCCAGGATCATCTGGCATGAGCTACCCAAGATCATCTGGCATGAGCTACCCTGGATCATCTGGCATGAGCTACCCTGGATCATCTGGCAAGAACTCTCCCATAACAACCGAGTTACCGGCATTGACATGAGATGAGTTACCCAGGTATATTTTGTTGGATCCTCTTTGGTATGATGGTTCATTTGACACTGATGCACTTTAAGCCTTCTACTGATGTATTACACTTTGAATCTATGACGAGTTCAAATTCTATTCACAAAAGTCTTCAAATATACTGAATAATGATGGGTTGTGTTATCCTATGAAAAATTAAGGTATGATTAAGTGCATGAACAAGTTAAAGTATGATTGCACACCCTGTCTACCTTCTATGGTCTGTTTTGTATGCCAATCCTGTATACACCATGTAGGAATATCAGTAATTTCTGTCTTTTAAGGGAGATCAGAAAGTTCTGACATATCATTTACAATGATGGCATATGCGAAATTATATTTTCAATCACAAATAAATAACTAAAACATTTATCTCAAAAATAATTTTAAATAAAGGACATCCAAGCCACATTTAAAATTTTAAAGCTAGCTAGGGATGGCAACAGAATATTTTAGAAGATTTGGGCCCCCAGTGTACCGATATACAGTCAGGCATGCTAACTATTACACCAATGAGTCAACTGTGAGTGACAGACACAAGACATCTTTCAGTACACTTTGGTCATGCTTGACTGGTTCCAGTTGAATTCAGTGAATTCATTTAATTTAAGAAATCTAACATAAAATCAGGAAAACACGACTGCTAAATCTGCATTCATCTTGCCAACCTTCCCTTAGATAGAAACTAATTATATCAAATTGATATTTTTGTAGGCATGTATAGAAGAAATAAGAAGGAAAGAGATTGATTAGGACTGGATTCATGGAATAGATCCTTATTTTTTCCAATTATATTTAGTTCAATATTTAAAACTGCATGGAGATTTCTGTTTACTAAATAATGGTACTCTGTAGCAGATCATCTGTCTTTCTGATTTATTCGCGATGTTGAATAATAGTTCCGAAAGAGTTTCAGTTATTTTAATTTGGGGGAATGTCAAAATCAAATGTGGAAGTTAATAAAGGCTGTTCACAGGTTTACGGCCAAATGATAAAGCTTTTTCACATCATCCCGATATCATTAAATGTAGGCTTAATGGGAACATACATACATTTAATGCTAGGTAATACGATATACGATTACCTTAATAAAGGAAGTATTATTATACGAGAGGGAAACCACATTCTCCCTTAACATAAGGCCATAAAAACCCAGACGCAGTAAACATTGACAGCTTAGAGCTGACTAGCCCACAATTACGTAATACCAATAGAAGGGCTCCATAGGGGGTATATAAGCTACGCATGAGCCCCAAATTAGGGTTCCCACTTAGACTTTGACAACTAACATATGACCTAGCTTAAGTAGCAAAGTCCCTTTACTGGAGTGCCAACCGCACTTACTGCCTTTACTTATTTACTTATTAACCGCCAAGTACGGAGAGAAAAGTGCTTATTAGTTAATAGGACTGAGCTAATCGAGTTTTCCGTAATTGGCTTTAAATTCTATAGATTCTGTAGAATTCATGAGAAAATTTAAAAAATGCAGTGGCAAAATGTTACCCCAGCAGGATTAGAACGCAGGCATCTCTGACTGTCAAGTTCTGCATGCTACCACTGAGCTAATTCCCCAATCTAATGGAAGCCTCAGCCCTTTAGATCCTTATGTAGTCATGAAAGAATCAATAGAGCATGACTACATAAGGAACTAAAGGGCTGAGGCTTCCAGCAGATTGGGGAATTAGCTCAGTGGTAGCATGCAGAACTTGAAAGTCAGAGGAAAGTCACAGGTGCCTGTGTTCCAATCCTGCTGGGGTAACATTTTGCTACTGGATTTTTTTAGTCCTTTCTCGTGATTCTGTAGAATCTACAGAATCTAAAGCCAATTACGGAAAACCTCCAATAAGACAACATTAACATGCGAATGATTCAAACTTCATGTGCTGAAACGGCCCTGCTATTCGAAATATTTTAACTGATAATGTTTTTTAATTTTTTTCGTTTAGCATTCTTATCATTCAAACATTTAGAGATTGAACAACACACTGAGTAAAATTTTGAAAATCATTGTTATTATGATACGATCAAAATTTTCTGCAAAAACGATTCCAAGTTTTGGACAACTTTAGTCAGAACTTTGTCCGAAACCATCGAAAATGAAAAGTACATGCACTGTCTGAGCTAGGCCCAGTATTTCATAACAGTTAACAACTTAAAGAGTTTTACCCTCTGTCTGTTAAATGTCATGGAAGACTTGTTTTCTGTGGCCTAGCTATCGGACTTGCAATGAGGCAAACGAAAAATTCTGCCTTGGATGACAAAGTTTAATCGAGTTTTCCCCAAATAGAGATTTATTCTGTATATTCTACAGAATCACGAGTAAACAAAAAATCCAATAGCAAAATGGGAAGCGAACCCAGGCACTTGCGAGGTCCCAATGTTACCGTGCAGCTGTCGACTACACTCTCTACATTGAGAGCCTCACAAGGATTCAACCAGAGGTGTAGCCAATGGCTGTAGACGTTAGTCAGAGCCAATCAAGGTCAAGTACCATGAGTACTTAAGGCAGTGCATGACACAGTAACAGTGTACTTCATGCAGGAACCAGTGCTATATGCAGTAACTAGGCTTGAATGCCGATTCAGGAAACTAGGCTTAAATGCTGAGAGCAACATAACATAGAAGATTGTAAACATACTGTAATAAACCAGTTAAACTATAAGTATCTCTTGCTTATGTGGATTGGACATAAGCCATACCTTAGAGAGATCTATGGTACCAGAGGTCTACAAGACTTGCCCGTAGTGCTATACAGTCTCAGCCATACCTGAGACTACCGCCGCATCCGCAGGACCTAAAAGACCTCACATAAATGGTGGAGAATCCTCTGACTTTCATGTCTTGCATGCTACTACTGAGCTAAATCCCCCATCTGCTGGAAGCCTCAGCCCTTTAGATCCTTATGTAGTCATGCTCTATTGATTCTTGAACTTAGATTTTTTTGGGGGTAACATTTTGCTATCGGTTTTTTTTTAGTTTTTTTGTGATTCTGTAGAATGTATAGAAAGTATTTCTATTTAGGGAAAACTCGAATGTGGATTTTAGTTGGTACTTATTTTGTCAGTAAAAAATTAGGTTATCAATGAAAGCAATGATGTTCTTTTTTGAAAATGCAAAACGTTGCTGTTATTTGCGGTTTGATAAACTAGTCGCAAGTTCATTTTCGGTGAACATTTGAAATGTTCAGATCAAGGAGGCACATCATCAGCCAATGGTAAAGCCACCTTTTGTCAGCCATTACTAGCAATCATCGTCAAATATGGCCGCCCAGTGAGCCAATGCCGTTTGTGGTACCAAGCATTGTTCAAGTGCGATCATTTCTAGTAATGATTTGAGTTACTGGGCATACAACCCATGACCATTTGTCATATGTTCTGACGCCTTTTTGGTTGTACACCTTGACGAAGCCAGCAAAAAATATAAAAATTAGGCAGTGAAAGTTTCACATGCAGGTGGCTCGTTTGCCTTCGCTCCCCTTCGCTCCCCTTCGCTCCCTGGGCCTCGA
>JBCAUG010397360.1:0-16340 GCA_038406175.1 Haplosyllis leylae
TGCATCTTGCTTATGTGTGACCGGACGTAAGACCTTCCTCAGAGGATCCTAGGTACCGGAGGTCTAGGAGGTTTGCCTGAGACATAGGTTAGGCTCAGCCGTATCTGAGTAATACACCGATCTACCGCAACCAAAAGACCTCGCATCATGTTCAGGCCCCGGACCAGCTTCTCTCTTGGAATTGCTATGATCTGCTCAATGGTATCAATCAAGAAGCCAAGAAAGTTATCTGGGTAGTACCCCAGTAAGTTTTTTTCAGTGCAATGGGACACTTAATTTTTTGACAGATCATCATGAATGCATGAATTTGATTGTCACACCATAACTTCAGGATAGCACAGAAAAAATAGTCATCCAAATAGTTTATCAAATTCTGCCCTGTTCGGTGCATCACCAAATGCTTTATGCTGTCAGAAAATTCCTGGAATAGCTGGCAACTCCTGCTCGCCTCAAAGGCTAAGCATTTATCAAAAAAGAAATACCACTTTCCATCTAGCGGGGAATGTGCCTTCATCACCATAACACACCAAAATTTTCTTTTTATGCAAATTATTCAAAATGCTGCCTTTATGTCTGAACGCCCGATGTACACGCACTTATTGGACACATTTTTGAGCCCATTGATACAAAGTTCAATGGCATCATCAAATTCTGGGTAATTGACAGTACGAAGATGCTTGGGAGTGTTTGCATTTATTGACCAACTATTCCTTGTTTTAGGATAAGAAAGGTGAAAAATCAACCTGGTATCACTCCCTTTGTCTTTGGGCACAAGCCCAATAGGCGATTGTATATAATAGTTGAATGGTGGCTTCCGATAAGGACCAGCATACCTTCCCAATTTAACCTCCTTCATAACTTTGTTCCATAACTGGACTTCAGATCCAACTGTCAGTTTAAGATTTGGGGCTGTGTGGGTTACTTTAAAACTACCTCTATACCCCAAATCAATCCCAATTCGGAATCCCGTCACTAGTTGCCTAATTTTGGCTGAATTATAATTAGATTGTAGCAATAACTGTTCATAAGCATCAACATCAATGGGGGTCACCATATTTGTTACATCAAAATTTTCATAATAAAGTACCTCCTCATGCACACGTCTGCAATACCAGCCATTGTGTACACCTGCAACATAAATAATTTTCTTATTTATTTTGTTGCTTGTGTCTCTCTCTTTTATCATTTTGTTGACTACTCTTGTCACCTTCAACTTCTACTCGGGCTCCATCACCTGTCCTTTTTCTTTTGTTGCAATTCTGAAAATTGTGTGAATAACCGCCGCAGTAACTACAACGATGTTCAAAAGCACAATTCCATTTCCTACATTTGGCTCCATGGTTGTAGCACCAGCAACAGTTATCTTTCCAGCTCCCTTGCATATTTGCTACCTGTGACTTATTGAATTGGACAGGCCCATTACACACCACTGAAATTGGCTCACACATAGCAATGTTCCACATCTGGGTGTAAATTTTACCATAGGATCGGTCTGGTTTTTGTGCCATCAATTGCCTAAAAGTTTGCTCATACAATACAACATTATCCCACACATAAGTGGATGCTGCCTTGTTAATTACATAGACATATTGCCAAATTTCAGCTGAGCGTGAAGGGTTGGCATGTGAATACACAGCTGCATAGACATGGAAGGCTTGCTCCCATTTACGCAGACCATTTATCCTAGAATTTTTGATGGCTTGAACAATGAAGGTACCCTCGTCATTACTAAGGACCTGGATCATCTTTTCATCCCCGGACACAGTACCTCGGTCTTTCAGCAGTAGTCTATCAAGCTCCACATACTCACCACATTCAATCTTCTCATGGAGGCTTGACTCAACATGACACATAATATGGAAAAATTCGTCATCGTCATTATTAGTCAATAATTTCAAATACCCCTGAATTTGACTTAATTCAGTACCTTGAGGTGGTGGTGCCACTGCTGCCATGAACTGTTCAGCCTGCACTATGGCCCACTCTGCAGATTACCTGGCCTCCTCTTCATCCTCACATCTGGATCCAGGATGTCGTGACCTGGCGGTCGACCTTTCTCTGGATCGATCCAGTGACCTAGAAGAAGACCTCGGCCTACCTACAATATTTGCCAAATTGTCAAGTCGATTACGAACAGCATCTGTATCAATTGTACGATTACGTTCGTGTGGTGTGACCAGCCTAAGTGCCGGAGTATACAATGTTGTATCAGAGGGCGATTTAACCACTGGTACCCTTGCTTTAACTGGTGTTAGCATCTCACTATTGTTACCTCTGCTCCTAGATCTTGACTTTTCTTTGCTTTTACTGTGGTTGCGATCCAGTTTTTCCTGGACCATTTGGTCCAACAATTTGCGGATCTTAGGGTCCCTTCTCATCTTCCTCATCTCCTCCTCTTTGTCAGTAGATTTGTTCAAATTATTGAATTCAACCTCACTGTAAGAATTGATGTCACTGTCTCCGGACCCAGTAAGTGATTCTTGGTCTCTTGAATCATCCGACTCACTGGTTGACCCGGGCTCACTACTTGAAGGGGAGTGATCTTCTCCCTCCTCATCACCAAATTCGTCATCATCAGAACCAACCCTAACCTCCACACCATCATTATCACCTGCTACTGCAGGGTTGAATGGATGAGGTGGAGCTTGGTTTATTTCCTTGATTAAATCGTTAGCAATTTTATGCTTCTTTTTGATTGTGTTAATCAAGCTTTTCGCTGTTCTTACTACAGGATCTGCGATTTGGGCATTATTATTGTCATCCCATGCATGGACTTCCACTACAGATTTTTCAAGATTATCAGACACTGACTTGGCAGTTTTATCAAGCAAACGGGGCCTTTTCACCTCCGTTGAGTCCGTTGAATGAACCCCACCATTTAGGCCGCGTTTAGATCTAGTACGGATTGGCTTAATAATCCCCCCTTTTGGGGTGGATGTAGTTTCTCGGACCGTCTTTGCAGTCCCTAAACCTTTATCTACCTTCCTGACTGGCCTTCCTTTTGAAGGCTTGGCCCGCTTTTCCATTTTGGGAATAATTAAAATAATTTTTAAAATGGTTGATTGCGTTTGTTCTTGGAAACAAACAAACTGACATCATAGAGATTACCATGATGACCACATAGGAGAGCAACTCCTAATGTTATGCGTGGGTGCAAAACACATTTTACCTAGTGTAAAATGACGCTTTCTTTGACTTTCCTGATTTGCAAATAGAGGCTTGTAACCATATTGACATTTAATAATATGAAATAAATTCAGCTACTGCCAAATAATAGGCGTCTTACATGCACCTTTCAGCCACATGCCATAGCAACACTTACACATGTGTCGGTTCCTGCGCTATTCCCGAGGTGTGCCACATTCTATGAAGTTGGAAGTTTCTACATTGATGGAGACATACGGCCAAAGTTACTTGAAGTATCTCCTGATGGAGTCATAAGGTTAGTGCAAGTACATATGATGTACATTTAAAGGTACTTAGTACCCTAATTAATGCTTTCAAAGTGCGAACTCTCTTTCGATACCATTTCAGAATGTGCTCAGGGCAAAATATGTGCAGCTGTAGAAACATGTGGCCGACATTGCTGTAGGACTATGCAGTGGAAGTTAAATGCATGTATCCAAGTGATGATAAGGCGCTGGTGTTCTATTGCTGCCCTAAGTGGTATGTCATGCAAGTGTTAGCGGAGATGGTAGTACTGAATTGTCGGAAGCTGCTACTGTGCTTCTACTCAATGCTTAGAATGGTGGTAATTGAATGTGAATTTGATGACAAACTGTGGACCATGATATGGAACAGAATTAAAATGCACTTTGATAAGCCTCGACCACACTTAATACAGCAAATTACAGAAATAAGAAATAGTCTTGGCAGTGAGCTTGACATGTACAGCAGAACGTGCAGCAGAGCTATAGGTGAATTTCCTTCTGTTGTCTCTGTGCATGAGAACTTCCCGACAGTCCTTAAGCCTCCTTTACCATTCAATCCTTATATCCTACCTGCAAGACAGGAAGGTATCACAACTGATTTACAAAGAAGAAATAAGAACAGAAACCTGGAAGGAAGTCATCTGGAAGATGTCATTGGAACCTTCAAGGAACACTGCATTGAGGGAACTAATTACTTACGGAATGAAGCAACCGACATAGTTGAGTTCGTAGTGGTGGACAGCCAGTGTCTATATTGGCCTGGCATACCACCACACATACCAGTCGCATATGCAATGAAGTCAGCATCACTAAGTACAACTATAATGCGGAAACTACTTCAGGATGTAAGGAATGCATGCAGGCAATATAAAGCCCAAATCATGTGCGAAATAACAGATGGCAAATTTCTTAAAATTGCTAACAGCACTCCAGACGGACAGCCTTTAACACTACTTCAATGTCTGAAATGGCGTTACAAGATCTTTGATAAACACTCAAAGCAGCAACTGCTGGACATAATTCTCATCCAAATAAATCCTCCTTACAACTACCCATGGAGTAATGTTCGGACTTTAAATTCTGCAAACATACTCGGTCCCTTCCTGAAGAAGCACTCAGATCAAAGCAGCAACACAATCAGCAGTAGATCAGTGCAACTCATGAATTTAAATATTCAGGAAAGACTGGAACTGTTGTCCGGAAGCAAACTGATCAGAACTTTACAGCTAAAAACACACAGTCTGTCCCAAGAAACAGCTAACAAAAATAACTATGACAGCAGTACTGTTGGCACTGATGCAGAAATCCATGAGGACAGTGACAGCGACAGTGATTACTCACCTTCAAGTACGTCAGATGAAGACATAAGTGCTACTATACTGAATGATGAGGAGAATTACACCGTAGACTTCCATGGGAAAGACAGTAATTTTGACAATGAGATTTATTGCAAACCGATGCACCCTGCATTGCTTCCATACTAGATAAATTACAGCACAGCAGATATCGAATTAAGTGGACATTGTACGACACACAAACTTTAATTGATGATTGGTTAAGTTCACCATACAAAATTGCGAAGTTGAAACATCCTGAGTTAAATATTATTCAGTGTGAATTGTACAAATATTTTGGGAAGAAAATCTTCAATGTTTCGTGTCTGAAATCACAGAAAGTCCAGCAAGTAGTGCGTCAATTCTGTCCAAACTATCTTCAGACTGGTGACATGGAGAATTACATTAGGACGCAGTTTTCAAAGGATAGGTCCAGCTTGGTCACTTTGAAGGACACTTGTAAACGATACATACTGTCTACCAACTACCCCAAAGAATTCCTGAAGATTGTCATTTGCCAAATGACAAATGAGGAGGATCTGGAAGAGTGGATAAATGCATCCCCTGTTCAATTAGTAATAAAGATACCTGAAGCTGGTATAGAACACCATATCTTCTGTTACCCTTTCTACAATGAAGACACAAATGAACTGGAATGCCGGTCCTTAGATCCCAGCCACATACTGAACAATCTATGCAGTCAAATATGCCAACACAGATTTGATGGAGTTTCCACAGAGGCATTCCACCATGTATTGCATGTAAATAATAAACTTATTTCCAAGGTCACACTAGCAGATCAGATGGATAAACAGAAAGTGTCTATTTCAAAAGATTTCTTCAGCACCAAAGTAGAGGAAATTCTAAGAACTGCGGGTTATAAGTGTGAGGCAGAGTTTGTACATTTGGTATGCAACTGGTACTTAGCGTGTGATGAACGCACCATACATCCTCTCAAAAGATTGAAAGATCTTCAGGCAATGCAGTACTACCTGAAGAAACGCTTCAATTACTACAACCATAACCCACCCCTACTCGATACATAGGAGGAATGACTGTGCAGAAGCAATTCTGATAAAAAGTACCCGATTCCTTTTGTACTCTATCTCAGACCTTGGACACTACAACCATAGAGCAATTTCAACATTAGGCATTGAATCTTTCTTCTCAGAATTGACTCGCATGGAGTTTTCTGGCTCGAGAACACCAAAATCATCAGACATTCCTAAACTCATTTCTTACATAGTGCAATTGAATCAGGTGAAATATGACCCTGATCGGGGGTTTGAATTTACATTGACAAAAGATAGTGTTTACCCCTACTACTTAATGGATGAAATAGATGAAAATGCTCATCCGTACTTCCAGAATTGGTTTGATGAAATTTGACGGCAGAAACGAAAGGAAAAATGGAGTGGGATTGGAAACCCATTTCAACAGGACCGTGGTGTTTGTGGTGTGTGACCCAACTACTACAGGATTGACAAAAGCAAAATATTGATGGAAAACAGGAGTGCCACACAAGTTAACTTTACAGAAACTGTGAACACAATTTAATAATTCCAGCTTCTGTTGTAGTTACTTTGAAATGGACGCTATGATTAACTTCAGTTAAATTGACTTCTATTCAGAAGTCATAGAAATGCGAATGGCTGGGTGGTCAGCAAGCTCAAAGTGACTGTGCCCCAGATAAATGTTACCTTTGCTGCACCTCAAATTGCACTTATGGTGGGTTGGTTACAAATTACGCTATTTGTTATTAAACCATGTGGCCAGCTTGACCCAAATTCTGGTGTTCTAATTTAATTGATATGATTAGTAAATTTAATGCCATAAATGTAGAATGCTACCATGTACTATTCACCTTCTTCATAATGTTTTACTCGGTGTACACAGATTTATTAAAGGGGTTTGCAGGTTGTAAGCAATCCAGTACCACCACAGAGCGCTTAACATTATCTCCGTCATTACTTACAATGGCACAGTCAGCTTCAACTGCAAATAGGACATAATGCATGACTGTAAATATGGGAAATATGTTAGTTTGAATATTACATACACATTTCTAATTTGAAATCATCTGAAATGCAATAAATGAATGAATGTGTTGTAATTAATTATAGAGCCGATTGATTGTTTGGCCCCAAAAAAGTCATGGCTGGACACCACTTATCGGAGATTAGGCAGCTGATTTAACTGTAGGAGTCTGTTTACTTGAAGTTAAAGTAGCAACAGTCCAAAAGCTTAATGAGATACCAAAGCTGTACACGACTTTAGACGTTGTGTGTCCCCCAATTTTGCAAAGCGGACAACTCAGAAGTTGTCTGCTATTTTCAATAGTAATGAAATAAAGGGACCATTACCTTTTCCAGGGTTAGTATCTTTGTGAACATAAAGCTGTTGGTGTAAATTTAATTTCCATAGATCTGTCATCAAATCTTGTCATGTTCCTTAAAAATTTGATTACTGTTCTCACAGCTTACATGCAAAAGCAAACGTTTGCTGTAATTATTCGGCAAGGGAATTATGCAACATTGAATGTTATGTGAATCAGTAAAGCATCATAAATTGCATTAAATCAATATATGCAAACCATGTTGAGACCATGAGTGTGTGCTTCCAGTGATGTAATTGCAAATTATTGGGTTGTGACATTCATTTCAGTGTAACAACTAACTGATCATATGCGGGTGTCACTTCATACAGCTAGGTGATTTCAACTGCATAAATACAAAGAGAATGATATTATTTTACAGCTGGTCATAAATACAAGCAAAATAACAATTAGATTCTGCTTATGCAATACGTTTATATTTTTATTTTAAATTGAACTTCCATTAGGAAGTCTTGGCAAAAAAATTAATTAAACATGGCTAGCAAAATGACTGCGCCCCAGATTATTCGGTCAGTAATCTTTGCTGCACCTCAGATTGCCACAGAAGGAAGTAATGACGGTAGCTTGGATCCCCATGTAAATCTTGTGACCTAGGTATATTCATGGTGTCTCAAGTAGAAAACTTTCATAGTGCTTAAAAATTGCTGTATTTATTTATGATGGCATTAATGCAAATATCCCCATTACTTAAGCTGCAACACAATTTTACAGGCAATGAATATTTGTAAGGTACTGATTGGGACTGAATACCCATTAATTAGCTTCCGAGAAAGATTGTTGGCTGTTTGAGACACCCAAGATATGTATTGCAATATAGCTCACATTAGAATTATTGACATTTACAGAAATGAACCCATCTGTAGAAAAATCAGTACCACCCAGGACCTCCGGCATCAATAATTGCTGTGTGAAGTGATTTCTGTTAGCATGTAATGTAATTAAGCCATTAGAAGTACAAGAACATCAGTATTAATGGCATTATGTAATTGTTGGCCACAATGATAATTTAAAAATTTGCATGAAGTCACAATAATTAGAAATGGTTAATGGCAGGCGACCTAAGGAGGCTAGTGAGTTATTGTAGCCATTTCAAATGCACAGCTATAGAACACCAGACATGCACCCGGTATCATTCATAATTTACTTCAATGCGCCTTAAATGGAGTACTGCTCATTAGTGTCAATAAATTAATGTAGTAATTCATATGTAAGGAATTATTTTTGTTAATTCCTAGAGATTGGCATTTTTTTGGAAACAGTTGATTTATGATCGACTGTTAATAGATTACAAAACACTGTTCAGCAATGCAGTACTGCCATTGCAGGGAATTGAAAACAAGCAGACAGTAGCCCTGGGCTCAACTTCATTATAAATGACTCTGAATGGGGACATGTCATTTTTACTTTCCTGTGGCATCGCAAAGAGTCGATTACATGGCATAGCATTTTCTACTTTCAGCAGGTCCGCAAAAAAGGAAATTATAAGTAACAGTCTTGAAGCCTTAGAGTACAATGTAACTTTATATTCATTGCTGACATTCCATTGACTACATAAGCAGTTGACATAAATTATGACATGGCATGTGTCTTTAAAAAGAAGAAACCCCGAAAAAAATTATTGTAGTGTGTGTGGAATGTACCTCGAGCGACATGTGTGGACACTGGCTTCTTCTTACATCGCTTGGACCTAGAAGGTGCAATGACATTATTCAAATTTGTTTCAAAATACAGTCGCCAGTAATAATTAACCTGAATGTAAGTCTTCTACTGCATGACTGATGTCGTCAATGAATCATGATTGAGTTAGTGCCTGGTGCATTCAGCAACCACCATTAGGCCATGTTGTGCCCCATTCATTAGTATGGTATGAAGTTATATCCATATGGCACTTATTCTGTGCCTATCCTAGAGAAAGTAACTGTAATTAGGGAACCAATAAGTTCTTAGCTTCTCATTACAGTCAAAGTAAGATGGAGAACTACAAGTGATAATTAGATGACAGTAATCATACTTACACTGCATAACAATGTGTGTTAACCCTGTAATTGATTAATATACTGCACATATTGCTGGTAATTGACAATAATGGTTATTTCTTCTCCATTTGAAAGTAGCAAATTTCCTATTATGCCTGTTACAGGGTTGTCACCTAATTGTGGAAAGTTATTGAAGTAGGCTGGGAACTGTATCTCAGAATCACCCTCAGTGATGTAGTGTGGTCTGATTTGGGTCTGCTGAGTAAATGTGGGACACATCTACAAAACAAAGACAATGATCCTAATTGTCACAATTAGTCAGTGCCATATTTGATTTGGTGAAAATTTTTAATTGTTCACAGCAATTTCATCTTATTTGAGAATTTGCATGACATCTACACCAAAGGACAGCCGCATGTAAGTGCTTTTAGTTCACTTAACAGTAATGTCATCTGCTGTAAGTAATTGGGGGTATGTCATTACATAATGTATTAGTGATTCTGTGTATTCTATAATGCAGAATGCCCCTCCCACCAGCTGGAAAGAGAAGTAGAGAAATCTCAGAGAGACTTAGCAAACATCCGTACGTCACTAAGATAAACATCAGAATACGTAAACTGAGACACATGCTTAACAGCATTCACGACATCGCCTCATCTAACCTGATGCTCAGTGATGCCAATACATGAGTCAATGATTACAGCATGAACTACCTGTTTGCAGACAAACTGGATAAGCTGTCAAAAACATTTCTCACCTTCAGTGATGAGTTATGTGCCAAAGCTTCTGAAATCTGGGAGCGGGCAATGAAAGCTGAAGATAATAAGGCTAATGAACAACCTGTTCAATTCGTGGCAGAAATTACAGATGCGACACAAAAATCAGATGTTGCTCAGCAGAAGCCCAGTTATCAGATAGCTGACTTTAAAAAATCCAGTACATGTAGACCAAAAAGGGAAGTAATATCCATGGATGAAGAGGAAAATGGACAACCAGGGGACCCTGATGGCAACTTTCTGTACTCAAAAGAGAATGAGAATGATGCCACAAGCCACAGCTTCAAGTGTGACTTTTGCAAAGGGGTGTTCCGTGACCGAAACGAGTTATGCAATCACACAGCACAGCACAAAATGGAGTATTGTGAATAAATTTTCTGAACTCTCTGCTGCTTCACTACACATGAAACTTCCCATAACAGAAGGTATACCTGTAAAGTTTGTGCACAGACATTTCTACTGAAAGCAACATTGAAGAACCACATGTCAGTGCATTCCAAAAGTAAACTTGTGTGCTCATACCCTGGCTGTGATAAGAAATTCCAGCACCACTCAAATCATTTGGAGCACATTACATGGAGTCATCGGAAAACCAAAGATGTACCATGCAATCATTGTACCAAATACTTCCAGACTCCGACCAGCATGTGGGCACACAGGGTTGTGTACCATGGCTATGTGCAAGAAATAACTCACCCTCATTCAAAAAAGAAAATATTTTCCCAAGTAGAGGGAAGAAACAGTCAACACGTGATAAGCCCTCAGCTGTACCCATTGAGACTAAAACCAAAGGCACCCAGGGCCAAAAAGCGACAAAGAAGCATCACAGCAAGTAATGAAGTGCTGGTACTTACCAGTGACTTCAATGTGTAGGCCTTCATGAAACATTGATGACGAAGATTGTGTGCATTTCGTACTGTAAATATTTTAAAAAGTTGTGTTTAGGGTTCGCATTGTTGTGTTCTGTGTAAATATACTACATGAGTAGTTGAATGATTGTCCATTTCTTGTTATTGTCATGATAACTGCGTAAGGATGTTACAAGGCTATAATAAAAGTATGGCTTCTGTCTATTGATGTGCAATTTCTGTATCGTATCATTTAACCTCAATCAATGGCCTGATGGGAAGTCAGTACCACGTGTAGTTGTACAGAAATTTAATTGTAAATAGTGCATTAATTGTAGAGGGGAAGTTGAGGCCAAGGTGGTACTGATTCGCCAAGGTTTTTTTCCTGAAATGGCAACAAAATATAATCTCAGTTAAACAACTAAATCATTACACATTTAGTTATTGAGGGGGTATAACTTTGTACACAACTGTTCATATTGGAGGAATAACTAAATGTGTAATGATTTAGTTATTTCAAAAATATAACGTCCTCCATTAATGTTGCAGGAAGCCCTACAATTGAAACATGGATCTTCTCATGCTCATTGAATATTATCCATACTGCTCAAAATTATGTTAGCTACTAGTGACCTTCCTATTGCCTGACGCTTTGGTATTTGACGGCTACAGAGATCTACTTCTGGATAATTTATGGCAGCAAATTACCCACAAGTGTGGCAAATTAGGTCAGCAGTAGATGTATGTCTATTGGCCAACAATCGTTGTAGTAGTCAATCAATTAGGTTGTATCTAAAGAGGTCATTAGTCATAGGAACGTCATAATCACATTGAATAAAATAGTGTTCAATGGGTTGTTGGCATCGTAAGGCTTCCATGGAATTTCACTACTTCAATAGATGTCCCCCTCATTCATAAAGTACAATACACAGAGAATTTTCCTGTATCAACGAAAAACATTTATTCTAATAATTCTAATATGAAAATGGTAATTAATGAGGAACCAAATTTCCACTCACAAATACATAACAGACGTCCCTAGATCCATGAAAAAAAACATAATGGCATTGCCATCAAAAATACAAGAAGAGTTTAATTAATAAGGAGCCAAATTGAGACTCACTAACACGTAACAGACCTCTGTAACTCCATGAAAAGAAATGAGATTGGCATCGCCATAAGAAATACAGAAAAACTCCAATTAATGAGGAAGAAAACTTCCAGTCATTAAAACATAACAAACCTCCATAACTGCATGGAAAAAAAGGAGACTGGCATCACCATAAGAAATACAATAACACTTTAAAATGAAGACACCCTGTAATTAATCACAAAGTGTGTGGCATTAACATAAGTCTGTGATGCAAGCTTTCCCTGCCATAAAAAATAATCATTTTCCTTCTAATTGTTGGACAAAATTATGTCAGCAACCCAGTACCACTTGAATTGCAGTAAAATACTTTTCAATATGAAAACACATTCCCAGTAAATACAATTGATATTGCTTTAAGAAAACAAATGTTTCAGCAAATTATTAAGCAGTAGTTACTAAAACATATTTGGCTAAACCGTAGGGCAATATCCTTGAAGATTCACTTTACAATCCAGTACCACCGCACTCAATTAAATAATAGAGAAGTAGTGAATGTTTGCACGAGCAACAGTTTCAAGCATACTGACAAAAGAACCAGCCATTTTAATAAAAAATGTAAAAAGAATGGAATAATCCAACAAATGACCACTACATTATACCTCAGTGGATTGTGTCCACATGGCGTTTTAAGCTATTGAATGTTCCCAGAATCTTTCCACACTTCGGACACTTGTACCGGTTATCTAAGCCTCTTAGGTGTGTCCTCAATGCTTTTGACATCGAGTATTCATTGGTGCAGTGCGGACACTGATATTTCTTATCATGTTCCGCCAGCAAGTGGTGTATTAGTAGTGGTTTGCATACAAATTTCCATTTACATATGTCACACTGAAAGTGTAATATCTTCAGATGATGGCGTACATGGGTACAATAGTGGTGCTTGTTCAGGAATTTCTTAGAACAGGTGGCACATTCAAACTTGAACTCTGCTGTGTGCTTAAGCTGCACATGACCATACAATGTTTTACGTGTGAGATACAGATGACCACATTGTAAACATTGATGCTTCTTTTCCCATGTAGCACCCTGGTACATTCCTGCAAGCAGTTTCTGGGTTGTAGAACTGAGATCAGTCATCAGTCTGGATAAACATTTCAGCTTATCATCATATTCAACACATATAATTTTTGGTTTGCTTGCTGAGATGCCAGTGACTTCATCCTTAAGAATATCATCCAATTTCTTACCGAGACAAACTTGTGGCTGTCTTAAAATATCCCTTAATGTGGAACATCTTAAGGTGCTTAACATAACCTTTGGTTGACATAGGCACTGTAAATCCAAAACACGCAATGGTTGCAATTTCACTGATGTTGGTGTAATAATAATACATATGTCACTTTCCTGAGTATTATCACTAAAGTAATTTCGATCCCCGGCACTGTTTACCAGAATTTGGCCAGTTACTTGTCCAGATGAAAGATGCTGCATGTCAAGTATTGCTTGACAAGATATCTGCTGTGCTAGACACCGGATTAAAGTTCCGTGTTGAATGGCCAGTGCAGATTCAATGTATCTGTCAAACTGTGATTTCTGGAGAATATCAGCTATCGCTAAGGCACTATTTGAAACATATAATTCCTGCTGTTGCTCCGACTTGACCACACACATATTTCCGTGTAGATGGCTATCCGAAGAATTGTTGTGGACATTTCCTTTGACACAGATCATGTCATTCAAACCACAGTGCACTGCACCTAGACAGGAATCATCAGTAACATCAATGTGTCCAGAAGTTTCACTTTTAGTGAGAGTGAATTGTGAAGAGCAGCCATCCGATGTGGAATTCAGCTGAAGTGCATGAGTCACATTGATGTTGTCGTTTCCTTTATCTGCATGACAGGGAAGGTCACTGTAATTCCTTTTTGAGATGTCCGTATCAATGTAATACTGCAGTTCATTCTTCACATGTACATTTGTATACTCACTAATAGTGGAATTGTTACTGCAGGTGAATGTTACTACTCCTAATTCTTTGAATTCATTAGCTGCACCTGATGTCATCCTGTCATCACAGGTATTCTGCATTGCTCAGCAGTCTGAAAGGTAGTAAGAAATATTTAAACACATGTCAAATACACCCATTCACATTGACTAGCAGATGTCAACAATTACTGAAGTATTCCATGAAATATATATGCATTTAACAGGTATCTCACTGGGGACCCATATGAACATGTTAAAACAATTAGCATGACTAACATGCTCATGTTGCATGCTTTGCTTGTTTTTAACCATATTAGTGTTTCAAATCAGTACTGACCTTCATCTACACTCATGCCTAACTACATGTGTGAGGGTGGTACCAAATTACAATCAGTGAAGCGTGCAGTGACCGCAACAATGAACAATATATGAAAATTTGTAATAAATTACTCAGATAATTTCACTCAGCCGCCATGAAGTAAACCTAAGATATCGGAAGCGTTAGGGACTAAATTATTGGAGAAATATGTGAGTGAAGTAGGGCCAATAATTTTATTCTAAACTTTTCCGTGACAGCTAGCAAATAGCAATTAATTATGCATATAATTTTTGGTGTGCTAATGTTGGAAATTGTTCCTGTACAGCATTTGTTGGCTGAAGGTTTTTCCTCAAGTGGCGCCATATTTGAATCAAGTTCGGCGATTTCTGCGAAATTCCCAGCTAATATTACTCGCATTACAGAAGGGTATGTTAGTTATTAATTCATTACCTTAATTCTGTGCGATTGTGTAGATATGCATGCAAGCCCACTGCGCCCCTTCCCATTTTCCCCAAAACTCTCTAAGTGAAGTACATTAATCATGGCAAATAAATGTGTGGCCCACCTTTCCATAGTAGGACTTGCTATCAATCGATAATTAATGTTTATAGGATTCCAGAATATTGAAATGAAGTAGTCCCCCCCCCCTTTCCTGCGCCCATGGAAGTAAGTGGCGCACAACAGTAATTATTGTAAGCAAAAATGTGAAAACGTAATGCAAAGCAAGCATCCAAGGTAAAGGTATATGCTGTAACACCTGAGAGCTCATGCATATATTTAACATTTCTACCACATGGCAGTATAGTAATTGATGCCATATGCAACTATAGTATGTCATCCCATATTGAAACATATTTTCGGTTGAAAATTTTCGATTTCAATGACTGTTCCAAAAACATGAAGGTGTTGAAAGTAAAAGTTGTAGTATTTTATTACAATAATTGATTGACCATACACAAACAACATTAAATTATTGTCAACAAAATTCTTATTTCAACACAGTACATCAAAAATGGGCTTTTTTTGCTTGAATTTTTTTTTTCAACCGAAAAATCTAAGAATACCAATTGCTTTGACAAAAAATTACATGGAGCATATTAACGTCTTTCATATATTACTAGCTATCACTAAGGCACACAATAAATAAAAATATTATATATATATATTAAAAATATTAACATTAAAAACATATTGAAATTCAACCAAAAAATTGTTTCAGTATGGGCCAACATATTTTTTAAAAAATTATAAAATGAAAACTATTCATGAACAAAAGTAAATAATTGATATATTACTAGTTATCAGTAAGGCACACAATAAAAAATAGAATCATTCAGATAATTCAATATTAACATTAAAAAAAAAAAACATATTGAATTTCAACCGAAAATTTGTTTCAATATGGGGTGACATACTATATTTCACACACTACATTTCAGAGTAATCCTATTCATGTAATGAGTAATGTTAATGCGGAGGAGACAGAGTTATCAAATGTACTGTGGGATCTACATTTCACGACCAACAGACTGGTGTCTGCAGTAATTGATGGAGTTTATGATTTACCACGGGATGTGACATTGTCTTTGAATGACTCACGCAACTCAGTACCACCACTAACACGCACATTACGTGGTCATAGCAGACATACCCGTCCAGTAAGGCAGACTTCACCCTTGAAAAGCAGTGCTACATTCCAACGTCTTCTGATTCAACCTTCAGTAATATGTTATACCATGAGTGGCCAAGGTAAACATGTATCTCTTAAGTACTCCTCATCTAATGTTAAGACCAATGCAAGCTTACTATATGCAATGATGTGTTGCTGCCATAATAAGCAGTGCTATGTGAAATGGTGAGCTGAAGCAATGTGTTATATAAGAATACCTTGCAACATTCTAGGTAAGAAACCACCACTTCCCGATAATGCTAGAATGCGATCACTGCTGCCAAACATTGCTTGGGATGGAGATAGGAAGAGAGTTCAGATTGCTGCCAGTAAGTTAATGCACAGAGCCAAAGTGCAGATCATTCGCACCCTACAGAGACAACTGAACAGTATGGAAAGCCATTGGTCAGGCCTATCTGGATCAAAAGCAATGCAGCATTCTTTTAGTGGCCCTTCAAGTAATGCCCCACATAAGATGTGAAGATTTCCCATGGCGAAACTACAAGCTCAACA
>JBCAUG010397471.1:0-16339 GCA_038406175.1 Haplosyllis leylae
CGATTGACAGGAGAGGCTCGAGTTAAGGTTGACTGCCAGCAGGCGTACCTCCTCGCTCTGCTGGCACGACATATATATAGAGCGCACTATTAATAGGGCCGGAGTAGAATAAACATGCTTATGCTAAACCAGCTGCTACTCTTTACTCTCATAAAGAGGTAGCCAAATGTGCACCTTACACTACTGCTGGCAATGTATCTACTGACAGATAAATAATACCTCTGGTAACTACACATTTTACATTTTGCCATGATTCAATAAATTCAATGAATTTAGTGGAAATTTATAAAAAAAATTTAAAACTGTCATTTCTGTACTCTACTGAACTACTGATTATACTTTTGTTGATGGATGTAGGAATTGTGGATTAGGTAACTGGAGGAAATATGTGTGTGGTAAAATAGATTTTTTAAAATACACAAAGTTGGCTATGTTTGCATAAAAGCTTACATAGGGGATAGAAAAAACAAGAATGCTTATCAGCATTATGTCATGCCTGAAGTATCATTAAGAGATCTCTCACACATCTCATTACCTGCCAAATCTTGTGAGACTTCATTATTTTAAAATACTCCTTAATGATACTTGGGTATCATTAATACACAAGTATCATTAACTTAAGCACTTCCTGTCAGGTATCATTAAGACTGAAGAGTGTCTTTAAGGACTTCCTCTCAGGTGTCATTAAAATTGAAAAAGTATCTTTAAGTCATGGCCAGAGCCACTTGGTGTTGATTTCTTGCATTCCTTTCCACAAGGAAACAAGCAAGCAAACACCATAGTGAGAAGAAAAGTCGTTTTGCTAGAGCAGCTAATAAAGAAACCAAAAATACCTCCAGTGTGGATATAACTGGCGACCACTTGTGTTCTACTCTGATGCTCTGCTTTCTCAGATAACCTGGCAAGTGCTAATTGAAGGGTATTTAACTTTTGTTGTTGCACCAATTGAATTTTGGACTTAGATTACTTAGTTAAAAGCAATAGAGCTTGACTGTGCAAGGATCTTAAGGTTGCTGTCCTCACTTGACCAAATGATATAAATTATAGTGGAAATTGTCAACAACATTAATAGGAATGACTCTGTGAAGTTTGCAAAAGATTCACCATTCTGTTTTTGAGTATTTGAATAATAAAGTTGGTCTTCCAGGTCCATTGAAATCAATGGTAATCTCTTTTTTTCTCAACATTGGGACAGTGAAACTTTTTTAAACTTTACATTCTGTTTTAATTATTAAAATGGTATTTTTCAGATAAAAATATTTAATGAAATTAACTTCCTTCTAGTTCTAATTTACATATTACTACAATTTTAAAATGTTTATTGATTCCCCCTGGAAATTACTATGGACAACTGACATTCAGAATGCATTGTTATTGGTCAACTGGCTACCACAATGCATTGCAATTGGCCAGTTTGATTGGGTTAAAGAAGGTAACAATACAGCTGGTGGTCAATGAAGTGTAACTCTGTGTTTTGATGAAAGTTTCACGTCACAACACGTCAGAAGTGTGTACTGCAACCTTAAAAGTCACAATCAAAGCAAGCTCAGACAAGAAAGCATACCTTGACTAAACATTCTGTACACATCAATCCAATGTAAATTAATTTCAACCAGCAAGATGGTGCATTGCAGTCAAGGAAAGGAATAGGATAGACATATAATGTACAGAGATTAGCCAGAGGAAACACCATTTATAAATGTTATGAATCCTGGTGAAATTTTAATGATGCGAGTAAATGGCTTCAGCCATTTGAATTGTGATTTGTGAGTTTAAAATTATTTTGTATGGATAACCTCAGTGAAAGTTCTACTGTTTCCTACAGGTTGTCGCCATTGTGCAACAGCAGAAGAAGAATGTAATTTTACCTAATGTTTCTGGTACTCTTATTTCAAAGACAAGAATATGTTATCTAAATTATCTTCCATTTATTACAAAGAGATAAAAGTAAAGCGCTCAAACTCTACAGTAAGGAGAAAACTCTTTTTAGCCCAAACAAACACATCTAATTGGGTGCTATCAATAATCACTAGAGCATTTCTGATCTAAATCTGTAGGTAATTGAACTGATTTCTGTTGAAAGTGAGAGAACTATTGGTTCCCTTACAAAATCGGGTTCCCTGGTTCTTCTTAACTGGTGTCCAACATTCAATTCTACTAGCGGAAATGTAAAATGTCCGTAAAACATTTAATGACAACAACGTCATGGCACTTAATTCAATTTCATTTGGGACCAATGCAGATTGTCCGAACTTAATATCTAATATATTGATTATTCCAATTGTATTTGATGACACAGTCTAGACTGTGTAATTCAAGACGTTTTTCAATTTGCCGCAAATAATGGTAGATAAATACCGTGTATAAACTTATCTAGAAAACCTTTGTCGTCATCTCCATTTTGTACGATTGAGTGATTATGATAAGGTATTCTATCACGTGTGTGGCATAAAAATAAATTTGAGGTACAGTGACGGATTAATTTTATCTCATTTTCACAAAACTCTGGTGCAAACTGACAACGTGATAATCTTACTTTGCATCACACAAATGCCACCGAAACAAGTACACAAAGCTTTAAATAATTATATTGGTCAACACGCACCATATAATTGATGATGGATACATATTTTAACAGTGCAAAACTGTGCAAAACACGAACTTTGCTCACTGCGATCTGAACAAAAACTTCAGGTCTTCCCAGAAACTCATTCTTGTTTATCACTCAGTTATCTAGGTCCTTTTAACCTTGTATCAACAAGGCTAGATTAAGCTAAGCCTTTTTACCCAAGGCCACTACCCTTTCATGATAGATTGCGAACAATATTTTGTTTACAAATAGGTGAAGCAATACTCATAATATTTTTTATGTTTGGGGATATGTACAATTGGTATGTACGAAACAGTGCAGTTTGTCTGAAAATTTGTTTTTCCTGCGATACTTAACACCTTAGTTGTTCTCTTCCGTCAACGTAAATTGAAAATGAAATATTAAACAGGATTCTCAGTACAAAATACATTAGGTCGAGACTGTATGTGAAGCATAAACACTGAATAA
This sequence comes from Haplosyllis leylae, assembly GCA_038406175.1. Lineage (NCBI taxonomy): Eukaryota > Metazoa > Annelida > Polychaeta > Phyllodocida > Syllidae > Haplosyllis > Haplosyllis leylae. The sequence goes on from JBCAUG010397471.1 coordinate 3,059, forward strand.
AATATCGCAGATTTAGTCAGAGACACAGAATGGAGCATCAGTAAAACCGACAGCTCTCAATGGGGTCTCTTCTGTTCATTTGCATGCAAGCTCACACATCCCTCTGATTGAATTAACATTATATCATTACACTGGACTAAGTGCATGAAGAAGCTTACCCGTTGTTTTGTTATAATGGGCCTGTGACTGTTGTGAATATATTCCACTGATGTCCTTTATAATCCATAGGTATATTCTGACGTAAGCAGTAAATATTTAACTGAAACTTTCACTGGTGAAATTTGTACAGAATTAAAATTTTGACCAAATGTACATGCCTGATGATTTTAGAATGTCTCAACGGAATGCTTAGTCTCACTTTACACTTGTTTTCCTTACTTCTTCAGATTATTCAGCCAACCATGATCATTCCCTGCCCCCAGGCTTGTCATCAGTAAAAGAGCAAATAATAGACTTAAAGGGCAGAGTAGACACAGGGTGAATGCATAAAATTTAAGAATACACGTCAAGTAACTTATCTCTCCTTAACTTACCATCCACCCTTTGTGGTCTAGAAAAAGTCTGCACACATCATAAAAGTTTAAAATCATTTACGAAAAGGGATCGTGTAACAGTCATGACTTGGTGATTGCATGAAAAAGCTTACATGTTAATAAACCTGATTTTCTCTAAACTTTAACAATAACCCATAATATTTATCACTTAAAGATAGTAAATTACTCTACAACATCAGCAGAAAGACATAAACACACATTTGCATTATTTCCCACTTTGTGCAGACATTTTTGACAACTTTCTGTGCAATTGCCCACAGATATAAGAAATATTAATTTAAAGTTGCAATACTGTGTTAAAGCACTATGCAATCTGTATTTCTTTGTGATGCAAACTTTCAGTGCCTTTTGAACTTTTTAATGTGTCAGAAAACCAGACGATGTAATAAACAGTAAAGAACCAATGTCTGACAAAAAACTACCAGGTCTTACTTAATTCAGAAAACAAGTAAATAATATGCCGTGAAAACAAAATTTGACCATACTTGGATGGGTCTTTGTGAAAAAGTCATTCATCACAACATTGTGACTTTAATCTGATTTGTACATATTATTAAGTTCACAGTTTACCCACTTATCAAAAGACATTCTGTCATTTGTCATATTACCTGCCTTTATTCATTCTGACTGGTAATATGCTGTATGCATACCAATGTCCTCCATTTCAGATTTTATCATTGATTTAAGTCTATTTATGCTTTCCAATTCTGTTTAAAGTGAAGATCATATCTCTCCCTGAGAAATATCTTGAAAAGAAATTAATCTCAGTTACTTCAATTTGGAGTCTATAAAGTTTTCTTCCTTCAACCGCATTTGGTATTTAGTGTGCATCTTCATGTAACCTAAGGCTATTGAGTGAAGTAACTCTATAATCTACCGTGTTTTATGTTAATGCAACCTTTGAACTAAGTAACTTTGCATCACTGCTCAAAAGATGTTCAACCAAAAAAAGTTCTATCGCAGGTGTACAAATATAGTTCTACAATTTCTTCTGAGATTCTTTCCTGCATGCCTGTCCTATAACATTTATCATTCAATTTCTTTCTTCCCACAGCGTATTTGTCATTTTATTTCATTTAGAACTTAACTTGAAACGATGAACATTTGTAACCTTCTTGCAAAAAAATATCTGCCATCTGAACTTATCGACTGTAATTTAGTCATTATTGAAATCAATTGTTTCAAAAACTGTAGACAAGGCCTAGATGATTGCTTTTCATGTCTTAATAGGATACATATCATAAACAAGTCTTTCTTATTTATTTCTAGCAAGGTTTAACCGTAATTATTCATGATTTTAATCACTGTCGGTTGCAATTGCAATTAAAACTTTTAAATTACTTACACTCTTCTTGAATTTTGTCTTTTATTACGATGTTCGCAGGAAATAAAGAAGCTTGATGTCCCAGGACTTTTCAAAGTTCTGAATCCAAATTCGTCTTCTTTTTGCGCAAATTTACATCTCCGTCTAATTCAGTTATTTCTCAATATTGCGATGGAGCATTCACTTCCTAGTGCCACAACGACTGGTGGAAAATAGGGCCTTGAGCTTAAATCCATAAACTTCAGGAATGAGCATTGGCCACTTAGCTTTGTTCAATGGAACTGCTGAGGTATTCAGGGAACACAGGGAATGCTGTGGTTTCAGTCTGTTTGTTACTATGATTGGCTGCTTTCCTACGCTGCCTGTTTAGCTTGTAATCTAAATGCCTACGATTCTCCACATACAAACAACTTCTCCCATAAGCAAATAAAGTTAATACAGTGTAAAGTATTCTCTCCACAGAGATGTGCCGCCAGACTATTATTAACTATTAAAGCACAGTGTCTAACAGTCAAAGCCAGTTCCTGCACCCTGTCAGTGGATGTTCAGACCACTTTTGGAGACAAAACGGTTCACTCAAAATGGACAATATATGTAATTCTTTTGTAAATTTGATTAGATAAGAATCAAAGGATTAATATATTCCTGGGTGGGTAAGTGGTGTGCAGGTAGGTACAGACAGAAGGGGTGTGGATAGATGCAGAAGTGGCACTGATAGCCATGGAAAGGGTGCAGAAGCAATATACTTGGTTGTTTTTTATTTTTGTACTCTGTATACAGTTGGCATGTAGGAGTGTTATCCCTCATGAATTTCATTGGAAAATATTTGGTTCTTTTTGTGTTTATAATTTGGACCATTTGAACCATTGTGAGAAATGAATAAATTGCTAATGGAAATGGGCCTCAATTATCTTTACTGTATCACCCTTTTAAAGATGAGTACTCTCCATCTTGTGATGCCTATATCAGATAAATACACAGAATAAAAGCAATTATATACTGAAAACAGTGGTCCCTAACATGGAGGAACCCTACAAGTATTATACATTTGTATACAGTGTCAACAGTAGTTAATATTCAACTGCATATAATTCAAACTTTCTATTCATAATACAATCAAATAAATTATATCAATTTTGTCTGAGTTCACCTATTGCGAAACAATCTACTCTCCAAGACATTGACACTAGCCAAAAAATATACCCTGAACTCCTAATGCAACACAAGGTTGTCTGAGAACTTGCCACTCAGACCTGCCAATTTGACAAGCCTTATAATGACCTAGCAGAGTGGTCCTGCCTATATGATCTAAACTCTGAACTTGTCCCAATCAGCCGCAACCCTTTTCAAAATGACTTACAGAACAAACCAAATTAAAAGTTTCACAAAAATTCAGCACAACACAGTTCCGAGGGTAATTCCACACAGTCTACTTACCCAGTGTAGGTGAACTGCATATGAACCACCATGTCAAACTCTTTCACTCTTTTATATTTTACCAAAATTTATCAATGCTAAAAATACATATTTAAGAATCAGAGTTTCGTGAGAGTGGTGCTCAAACATGGAGAGCTGATGCTTTTCCAAAAAAATGTTATATTTTGTCAAATTTAAATAAAGTGAATATCAATAACATTTGAGTTTTTTCTAAATGACTTTTACTAAATTCAGTGACAAAATTTTTGTAAAAAGTATTATTTTTACCTGCAACATTTTGTGTAGGTGAGATGGTAGGTATTACCACAGCACACGCAAAACACATGTAAGAGGGAAGATCTTTAAACTGACCCTAATTCATGCTTCAGTGAATTGTCAGAATCCCTGAGTTCAACCGTATTTTCCCATTTTGTATTAAATTCGTCTAATTAGAAGAATTATTCTAATTCATCTCTAAACCAGTCAAGCATGACTGAAAGCTTTTCTGTGGCTCTCACTCACAGTTGACACTTTAGTGTAATGTGTACTGATGATCAGTGTGTAGTGGGTTCGAATAATGGAAATTTGCCTTTGAAAAGAAAACCTAGTCTAGTCTAGTTCTAAGTCTGATTTTAATTCAAATATAAAAAACTCCAATGAAAGTTCTGTACCATTTGGAAAAAACTCCAGTGCTGCAATGCGGTTTCATGTGTGCGGATTATTAGATTATCGTGAGATTTAATACATCACGACGCTGCAGACAGAAAGAGTATTGACGATGAAATTGAGAAGGAAGAAGTAAACAAAAGTCTTTAAATGCGGAGAAACATGGAAAAGAAACGCGACTTTTTATTAAAAATAAATCTATGAAGATAACTAGGTTATTTTTCAGATACATTTCAGGTGCCCACTACTTCTCTATAATTCAAACTAAAACCAATTATATTAACTTAGACTACGATGTAAATTCCAATGATATGCGGTATCAAATGAGGAATACGTAAGATTAATTGCATTCCTTAGAGGGATATAAAGTATCTAATACTCAGTGTATTTCATAGGTTCATTGCAGCTTCCTTGCCGTGTAAAAATTAATTTGCAAAAATGAAATTTCACAGATCTATTTTATTCCTTCTGTTCCACATTTTAGATGTCTCATTGTGTGAGAAAATGAAACAAGATATTTCGAATCTTCCCTCAATTTATTTGCTAGGAAAGAGGAAATTAAAGTTGCAATGTGAATTTGTGAATTTCACACAAACTTAGTTTCCTAAATATATGTACAACATAACAATGATAATATGAAATATGATATGCAATTGGCTATCAATCTTTGAGAAAAGATATGGTGTTGTGCATGTGGCCCCTATGTTAGCTTATATATCTTAATATACACAACCTACAGGGTAGAAAATTACAGATAAATTGAATGTCTGTTTTCTGTCAATCACAATATGGCAATTCTATCTGGCTTGTATGGTGCAGAGATTTTCTGTATTCGTATCAATGAATTATGGCATCTGAACTTTGAGGGATACCAGATATCGATGGCAAAGAGGGAGTCATATTTGCATCAAACGAAGACACACGTGCAAGCGGCACTTTCAAGATATATTTGGAGTCTGTAATCTACGAGTTTTCGAAATCACGTTGGCGAAAGACAATTTATTAGAAGAATATAGCCCAACATTTTAATTTTAAAATTGATCCTAATTTCTGAATGTTTTCAGTTAACCGAATGCAATTTATTTTTGAACACACTCTTGGGATAATTTTAATTTGTAATTTGTTTTTCAGAATTTTTCCAAATTACATGTTCATACTAGCCCCGATAAAGATGAAGATCACTATTACTTCCTGCTGTCCATGTATTGTGCAAAGTGCTATAATTCTTTGAAAGTCTCAAATGAAATGGGCACGTTACAAATTATTTCAAGCTCAACAGTGACAGAATGATTATAGGTCAAACACTTCGACGGAGAATTTTTTGATATTCTACAAATAAACTGCGGGCACGATGTTATTAGTAGCTTATTACCTTAACACTGCTGATCATTGCTATGTAATTTTGTAATGTACAATTAGTTCTGTAATTTAAAGTTCCAACTGAACTAAATCTTCTGAAACATATTTTCTGAGATGCAGGTGAACAGGTTAGTGATGTACATTGCTAGAAAGGTGGTAATTTGCTGACACTAAGTATCTCAAGCAAGCAAGATAACTGATTATTTGCTTGCACAGGAATTTCAGCTAAGACAGAGCTTCGAAGCATTCATTATGCCCGGGCTCGAAGAGCGACAGGCAGCTTTTTTTAAGAATAGATTCTATGTAAACCTTGTATTGGGAACTTGGCTTGGACTAACAAGATGGAGGGTGTTGTTGGTATGGGACTTTCAGATTTTGCCAGCTTTGTACTTAGGAACAAATTTGAGAAAACTCACCCCCTGACAACCGCCCTCCATCCCCTATAAAAATATGGGACTTTGAGATATTGTCAGTTTTGAAGTTAGGAACAAATTTCAGAGACCGCCCAACACACACATGCGCACACAACCACACGCACACACACTTCTATTATGAACATAATTCCTATTGCTGTTTAACTATTTTAATCCGAGGGCATCTTTCTTGAGCCCCAGTCTAGGGTGTCTCGTTTCTGTCCTTTCCTGTATAAATATCAGTGAGAAGCATTCCTATTGAAAAGAATACCCAACACTGTAACAGCGAAACAGAATTTTTTCTATAATATGAGAAAAATTGAAATGTCAACAGAATCCAATTTTACTAGTTGGGGGGGGGGGTCCATGGATTTCGAAAAGTAAAAGAAAACTTCAATGTGAAGTCATTTTTCACTCTTACAATGATACATGCGACCATAACTAATTTTATTTGCATTAGTCTTTGGTGTTGTTTCAGAAAGTTGAGCCAAAGAAAACATTTGCAGTAGCCATAATCAATCACTATTATGTCAGTGTGTGTTAAGTTAAATTCACTTTACATGGGTAGGTACAACTTGACTGCCTCTTCAGCGAAAAATCCATCATCGGGCAACAATCAGAACGCAGGTGTACTTTCTTGTGGTTGCATTTTAGTTATGTTATGAACGTAGTCATTAGTCCATTGGAATATATATATATATATTGAAGGTACATTTACTGTGAAAGTGCAACTTATTGAGCCAAAATACGATTGAGGTTTTTTGTGTCTTTTCATTTCACCGTACATGTTTCATTGTACACGTGAGGACATCTTGTGAACACTGATCAGCACAAGCACAGTGAATACTCCCCAAATCTCCTCGCCACGAGGAAAACAAATGAAAGCATAAAAGAATAAGAGTTTTCTTGTGCTTAGTTGTCTGCCTTGCGCTTTAGGCTTTAACCCTCCGCCGACAAAAGTCGTCGTGAGTTAACACCTGCGCCTGAAAGATCGCCAAAAGTGATTATCCTGGACAAACATCAAAATTAGTATCATCAGTATTACACTGTTTACAGTATTGGAAAGTATAGAATCTGCGTGCTGGATATTGTACTTTTCATCTCTTTCCGATTTCTCGTTTGGAGAAAGGGGTGTTAGTTTATGAATAAAGTGAGCATCTTTATTATCTCAACTAAGTGTGTCCTGTGGTCGATTGCCAGAAAACAAAAGATTCGCTGCCTTCTTATAAACTGATCACCCACAGAAATGCCTTTAACAAAGAATTAAAGAACTCTGGCACCTTTCGTCTATTTAGAGGAGGGCATCTTATATCTTGATAATTTCACTGTGGAGGCCTTTTGTTCTCCATGGGAAAACTATCAAGAAGTGACACATGCCACCAAAATTGGCATCTTGAGTGCACTGACCTGGATGCACTAAAAAGTGCACTTTGCCATTCTGAAATGTAAAAGTGGTCTTGTAACATATCAAATGAAAGAGGAAGACAAGTACATCAATAATTAATACATTTTACATTAATTACATTGATTGTTAGTATGATTTTTAGTAATTTTTACCTTGTTTTTGAAGATTCTGATTCTGGTTACAAACAGCTAAAATATGATTTTTTTGTCAAATTTGAGCTTAAAAATTCATAGGAAATAATTGTAATCCAATTGTAATGTCTTGCATGCAGACAGCCAGGCACCCAGACAGTATCCTCACAAAATATCAGAAAGAAATATTAATCCTCAAGGCACTTTCTGTCAGTTTGAAGTTGACTCATAATCCAAAAATTTAACCACATTGATGTATGTTATCGCCTTGCTGACTGAATGCCAAATGAGACTGGGAAGGCCAACTGGCTCATTCCGTGTCATGCAGCACCTCTCCGTGCTATTGTTCTTTGCCCCTGTGACTTTCTGGAGCATTCTACATTCCTTAAAAGGCAAATTTGCATATTCTGTTGCCTAGAACAATTACAAAGAAGGCCTCCATTCAATCTTGAGCAAAAGTGAGCAAAACTCGGTCCACAATGGCTGAATAGCATAGGCCAAGAAAACTTAATTTCCATAGTAGTTCTCAAGGTACCATCATTTTTTAAAATTGTTAGAACACTGCCTGATTGTGCTTTCAGGCTGATGAATTTGTTCTTGTGGCCTAAAGGCCACTCGAACAAATTATCAGCACTGAAAGCACTCCAGCCAGTGTTTTAACATATACGTAAGTAACAGACACGAAAAAGCAGAATTACCACATTCGGTTGACTTGTCATCCACAAAGTGTTAAATGGTCCCGACTCATTTGATTAGGTTCAAAACTACACTGACTGAAAAGGAAATATTCAGGTAACCTTTCACTTCGATATCTTCATACACAGATAAAAATCACCATTAAATGGGGTAGTGAAATGTGACTTTGTCGAAAAATCAATGTATTCATTAACCAACCAGATAGACCAAACCTGTATCTCAAGCATGAATACAACAAATTCACACCACAGATGTGGACTTTGGTAACGACTACGGCAAAAAAGTCTGAATGTATTTGATTTTTGTCAGAATTTCCCCAGAAAAGATTAACACTGTTTTGACATGAAGTTCAGATCAATTCGCGGCAATGCACAAATTTAGAGTTATCATACCTCTTTTAAATAACCATCTGAAAGAGAGAAATTTCTGTTGCCCAAAAACAGAATGCAGAATTTGTTAGCGAAACATGTCCGTGTCTGAGGTGTGAAACAGTGCAAGATTTCAGAAACTTGATTTTTAGGTAGCTTAGTATCCAAACAAAATATTTCTGGAAATAAATTATGCTACATTTTTGTTATCTGGGGTATGTCATGTAGGTGCCTGGACCCTTTTCGAATTTTTCATTAAATAAAAGGTTCTGATATCTTAATTTATGTTGAGAAATGCATTCATCTACACTGAAATACGCCCACATGATGGCAGAACATAATTCTTTCGTTGCTTGTGACCATACGTGGTCTTTACTGCCTACATCTGTTGTACCTTTGGCTGTTGAAAATACTAACTCTGTAATTTGCGGTATCATGCTTTATTTTTGATGCAACCTTTGAGGAAAGTAACTTTGCATCACTGCTCAAAAGATGCTCGGTAAAAAGAACATTCACAGGTGTACAAATACACATCTTCTATTTCTCACTATCAATATTCAAGACAACTCACATACCAAGGCATTACTCATAGGAGATTTATTACCAGGACTTGATTCTAAGATTTTAATAGAATTCATTGAAAGTAGTCACAAGTGGAAATGTCCAAATAGAGTTGGTTTGTAAACTTCATCTAAAGCAATCCTTAATAACCCTACTGAACTGCAGCTGACCACTTTCTTCAAATGAACAGTCTTGCTCACGACTTACCTTTGTATCTAAATTATTAGATTTCTTTTGAATTAAGAGTCAGAAATCGTGTGCAAACAGGAATTACCTGTTTCGCACCTTTGCAGATTTGGTCAATAAGGGTTGTGGCGTGGCAGACCACTGACTCGTTCAGGCGTAATTCCCAATTTTCTCTTATTGTTGTCATATTTTTACTCACAGTTCCTTCATAGTTTTTACTCTGCAGCATGAATATATTTCATAATTTCTCAGGTGATAGTTCCTTCATGAGAGAGTTGAAGAACTATGCAGAGAAATGCTGCGCTTTGTGGTTTCAGTCTGTTTGTTCTCGTAATGATGATGTTGGCGGCCTTGTGGTCTGTTTCGTCTCCACCTTTAATTTGGTGTAGTTTAGGCAAGAACATTGAGCTATACGGTGAATATTAAAGGATTTCTACACTTTTGATATATGCTTGCGACTCCTCATACACAAGAGGTCTAAATCACAGTGCGGCCTAAAGAAAAAATAACATCGACAAAGTTATCTGGGGACATATTTGGAATTATAGATTTTAAGTTGTTCGTAATTTCATGATTGGAAACCATCTCCTTCACTAATGACCATAAAGATGATAATGTACATATATCTTTTCAGTGTTTCAATGAATCAACCCTTTCTGGTCAAAAGTAAGTTTTGAATTCAGACACTGTTGAAAAGAGTCTCTGTTGTTGTGTAGATTCTGGTGCTGTCGCAATCAGAGACACGGTTTGAATATATTTCCACACAAACTTGACATCTGTGCTGGAGAATAGAATTATGCATGAAGTATGCTACAACCACGAAGGATGGTGATTGCAAATCTGCAAATGAAGTGTATAGTTGATACGCCTATATCATATTCACGATATCATGTAAATTCCGATAGTGCATAGCAATCCAAACGGTATTGCTTGGTGTATGTGTACGGTGAGTGATAGGATTATCTTTAGCATCTGAGTGATTCTCCAGGTGCTTCGGATTCAAGTTGAAAATGAACTGTACAGAACCAACACAAGTAAGCTTGGTGAGATCCCGAAATAATGTGCATTACCAATGAGCTGCACTACATAGATCTTTTTGTCGTTTTGTCTCTGATCAGGTAACGGCTAACAATTCTTTCGACAGAAAAGGAATTCTGTAATTTGTTTTTGACCAAGTTTGTCAATTATGTACCGAAAAATACATTGGTTGTGTATAAAGTCTTCATATCACAAAGATATGCTAACTGTGAGAAGGCAATTTTCGTGGGATACTCCTGGCTTTAGGTTTCTGTGTCTCTCCATCTCTTTCTTATCGGCTGTTGTTCTTCAGAACTAAGAGGGAAAAGGAAAAGAACGGAGAAAATTCTTTTGAAATGCCTTCTGTTTTCTTTACCCTCACGTAATATATCATAGCTCTATCTTAAATTTTAAGATTGAAGTTTTCACTGTGGATCTACATGGTAAGTTTACAATTTAACACAGCAGCGGACAAAACAAAACGCACTTATAGATCCTACTTTTAGATGGCAGATTGGCAGATTGAACAAGTCTGTAACCTCCCTCGAAACAAAGTAATATCCACACTGCCGATAGGGGTGAGAGAGGGAGGGTTTGTACGAACTCAAATCCTAAGTTCAAGTTGTTCATGGGTGGGGTGTAGTAATCCAAAGTCAAAGTTGTCCTTGAGAAGTTTCAATGTAAGTTAGGACCTATAATAATAATTTTGGACATTTTTCTTTTCTCCTGTCGGTTCAGCACTTAGCACAGGAGACAGTCACCCTGCGGATAATAACAATCTCTGAAATAACTTCAAACAGAAAAAATTTCCCGCACGAATCCAGTTTTTACTGAATTGCCTGTGAGATCCCTTACATACCGACATTGTAAACATAGTAATTGTTTTCAATCAAGTGTAATTGTTGCCTTACAGAAAGCACTATGGTTTTCGGGAAGTGGAGCCAAAGTAAACATAAGTATCTGCCATAATCAATCATTGTTATGTCCGTTTGTGTCATTCAAATATCATAACTATGGAATCGACCTAAGCGTATGCTTCCTACAAGGTCAATGACCACAATCATCGTTAATAATACAAAGTTTCATTACTAGAAATGATCGCACTTTCGGCTGTCCAATCATTTGCACGGATACTAATTCTCAATGCTATTTTATTCATTAACACCTCAACAATGCTTGGTAGAACAAAGGCCATTGGCTAGTTTAGCAGCCTTATTTAGCGATGATTGCCAGTAATGCTGAAACTCCAATACGAGAACACAGCACATTGAGATTCACAAAATTAGGTAAAAATAACTTCTCCAATATACACTGTAGAACTGTAGTTATGTAAGTGACGGATCCAGGGTTTCTCAGACGAACACAGAGCATCCGAAAAGGGGAGCCAACTTATTTTGGTCGATATTTTTCTGCCAAACTGCATCAAAATGAAAACAATTTTGAACGAGATGGCGCCCACATCCCCTGCGACATTCCCTGATATTACGTGTGTGAAGGTGGCTGACTGAGAGGATCCTCTTGCCTTTACAAAGTGCAATTTTAGCATTTATTTGTGTGCAGTAAATCTTAATATTAAAAAAGACATTTAGCCTCAATCCATTTGATTTTTTCTTTTTTGTATTGCACACACTGACAAGGTAAATGATTGGTCTTTCTGACATTTTAATTTATGATTCACTAGTGTAAATTGTGTGATTCTTAGGGCCCTGGGTAGACCTCAGACCCTGTAACCTAAAGGTCCGACTTACTGGACTTCATTTCAGATATTGGCACAATCTCGGCCTCATAAGCTCCCTGTCCGAACAAATCATAGGCACTCACACTGGAACCAAATTCAGAACCTGTGAATTTGTTAACATTTTTCTTCTTTCAACGTAAACTGTGATCATTTTTAAAGTTTTCCTCACTGACTCAAACCAGTCTTATAATACTGACAAAACACTCATAGAAGTCGCATAATAACACATAATACAACAATTTTTCTTATTTTTGTTTAATGTTAGTACCATCAAAACAGCACAATATTTTGGGAACTGATTGGCAAAACAATGTAAAAGCTTCCCAAGTCTGAACTACGCAGCCTTAAGGTGAAAAGATTGTTATTATTGGAAGTGACGGTGGTTTTCTCTGTAAACGTTGACAGAATGTCTCTCCTGCTACTTTCCTCCTGTAAACCTGCTGTGTTTTATTTGCAAATGCCGAAGTGTAATAATCTTTAATGTTCTGAATTACCCATCCATTTTCGAAAGCATAAAGACCTTGTTATGTCCGAGAACGTGGTGCGACGGACATATTGTTCTAAAAAAATACCGCAAGATGTTATGATCCAAGCCAAGCCGGAGTGGCCGAGTGGTATAGAGCGCTGTGCTGGCGGCACAGACAGTCATGGGTTCGAGCCCCCAAACCTCCACTAATGCTTGTGGACAGCTTCACATGTACGTGGATCAAAAAGGCTCGGCTACCATGCTGACCTCTAAACAGTCAGCAGGTGTCACACCAGAGGTGAGTCTGGGGAACACAGAGGCAAGAAAGCATGCAAAAAGGGATCCACCCTGGCTTTGAAACACAGGGTAGACATCAACAGTACCAAAACAGGGGTATTAGTGGCCCCACAAAAGGACTTATGTCCTCAAAAATTTAAAAAAAAAAAGATGTTATGATCCACTTACTTAGTTAAGGAACCCTAGTGTCGGACCCTGGCAAGTCTAATAGTCTGTTGTCTATAAGGAAGACTTGGTAAGGAAGGAACCCAGAATAATGTAACATTTTTTTGGCGAAAAAACTTTTACTTCGACAAGTTACGACTACGTGATAATTTCATGCTCATATTGCTGTAACTAATTGTTGAAATTCATTATGTTGCTCCTTTTACCTGAAACTATAATGTATCGCGTGAAGCAAATAAGATAGAATCTATATTTGACACAGTCTGACTCTTGAAAGCTAAACTATTAACATCTTTGATAAATGTACTTTTAGTCAAGTACTAGTTTGGCTCCTGAAAAAGCCATGTACTGCCATGGCATTTCATGTTTAACCTTAAACAGAAAACTGACATGTAAAGGTGACAGGTGGTACTTCAGTAATGATGATGTACATCAAATAGACATGTGGCGCGGGAAATCGAGTTCTTGCGCTGTTACTTGCGCTTTACTTGCGCTGCGAACACCTACGTCGGGCAAAAC
>JBCAUG010397582.1:0-16338 GCA_038406175.1 Haplosyllis leylae
ACTGATCCAACAGTATATTCAACTAATACAATTCTGGCAACGTTGGCAGAATGATCTACTTTAGGGAAAACTCGATTAATTTCTGGTTGGAAGTTTTTTAAAGTGTTTTTAGATTTTTATACTTCCAGTTTAAATCATGAAAGTAAGCTTTTCTTCTTGCACACAACACAAATGTGAACAGGTTCGCCACCCCATAAGTCAATGAAAGCATAAAAATATTGTGGATCTAACTCTGTCTATTGTTGCTATTTGACATCATAAATGTATGGAAAATCTCAAAGTGAACACATTGACATTGAAATCCATATTTTGATTTTTATCACTTGTCCTATCAATAAGTAATTCCTCTTTTTAAATATATTTATCTCTTGAAATACTAATTTAAAGTAGTTCTCTGTCTAAGAATTTGTAACCAATGCTGTCAGCTTCAGGAACGAAGTGTCTGCACAGATGCATCTTATTTGAAGAAAATTGTATCGGGTACATCCCGACAAATTCTGGCAGATTTAAATATATCTAGGCTATTTGAGTTTTGTACATACATGTTGAATTTAATATATCATTTTCTTGCTGACTGACAATAAATCAAAATGACTTGAACCTTTCAGACGATGTTCGTCGAGAACAAGAACTGTACTCGGCGAAAACACGATTAATTAGCCACGATTCTCTAAATCGTAAACAATTATTTTGGCAGATTCTACAAACTCATAGTTCAATACAACAAACTAAACTGAAACTACCCCCAAAATAGTATATCAGCACAAGGAAACATTGGCGATGATGATTAAAAATTAAATAACATTTGTGCACAGTCACCAGTAGGCCATGGTATTTTTTTCACCAATGTCTCCGATGAAGAACAAAAACCCTCGGTCGGAATGTTTGCTCTATTAATTTGGTCGTCTTGGACAAACAGTGATCACTCGTTGTTGTGTTTTACACCGGATTAATCTACAAATGGTTTCTGACGTTTTCGACAGATGAATCGGGAACAAGGGGAATAGAGGGGGATCAAGGGCATCAAGAGTGTACCATGGTTGTTTTTTATTGGACTAATTTAATTGAGTTGCTTGCTAGAAATTCCTATTCTCTCAACATGCTGAACATTCTGTAAAATCTTACTGATAACTTGACACAAATATCCATCACACAGGAATTCTAATGAATCTTCTGGAAGTTCAGGGAATTTTAATACACATTAATGATGAAACTGGGGAGAAAAAGGTCGCCAAGAAGCAATACAAGATGAGTCTATTTTTATAAAGATCGCATTGTGTATATTTGGAAATATTGCGTATGTTTTATAAAAACAAACAAGGGTGAAGTTCAAAATAATGCTGGCATAATGAAAGACTTGCATATATTATTTTCCGATTTATGTAATCTTTTCAAATTGAATCCACCACATTCTTCTTTTTTTAACAAAGACAAAAAGAGTGGTTATGGTCAAATATGTAATATTTTCCGCCAGTATCTTCCTTTCAAGTAAATGACTCTTTCTTAAAAAGCTTTTATTTGGCTTTTTCTGCTTTTAATCTGGAATGACATGACATATGCATTTGGTATCCGTGACATTTGAGGGATTCAGGACTCTGTGGTTCGTATATTGAACATCTGACAAAGCCCTGTGTTCTTCATTTGATGATAATCAATGTCACAATACCACAACCACATAACGTTATCAGATGCTCTTCTTCTGCTGTGTGCGAAGTAGACAAAAATGTATGTACATGTTAGGTATTATATTTTCCGAAAGTTTTAATACATATTAAATTATGGTCAGTACTTCTGTAAAATTTGTGATCCAAGAAAATCAATTGCAATAATTGCAGATAACTGCAAATGACCTTTCAATGAATTTTATGGTAACTTGATAGAAATTTTCAATGTATTTTTTGTAGATTGTTCCTACAAGAATTTATTTTATTTTAATCCGGATAATCGAGTTTTCCCTAAAGTATACAGAGTTGGCAACCTGGCCAACCAAGGTTTGTGCACGGAAAAGCAAAAAAAAGTTGAGCAAAACAAATTGCCTCCCGTAGGGATAGAACTCAGGACCTTTTGATCTGCTCCAATGCCTTCCTGATTGTACTAACTTGACATTTGAGTGTCAGGCTGAATTTTTTGTAAAGTTATGCTCTATGGGTTCTAGAATGAAACAAGTTAAGTGGCGCATGAAGCAAAATTCAGTTTGAGATCTCCTAACCAGCACATGCCTGGGTGGCACAACTGGACAGAGGCCAAATGTGTTCTGCCATGTAAATTCGTGTTCCCAAGGGACTGTTAGCACTTACCAACACCTATTACGTTGATAAAACTGGGGTCCATTGAGAGCAATGATAATGCTTCATTCTGTCTTTGTCGTCAAGGGTGAACAGGACCATTGGTAATCATACAACCCATTTCTGACGACACAGAAAGGATGGTGATTTATTCTGATAATTTTATCTCAGATACTAGGCTGTTAACATCTACAACATTGTGTAAACTCTTTATGTCACCAATATTACTCTTTATTTAGTCCTTTTGGTTGTACACCATCCAGTTAGCAGCTGTTCATGCACTGGATCCAAATTAGGAGGATTTAGTAGGGTAGACTGTAATGCTGGTGGAGGGTGTCCATGGCAGACACCAGTACCTTCCCAGAACTGTAGAATCAGTGCCTCTGGTGCAGCACTCACTCTGGTTGAAGAATACAAACACACAGCTTCTATACAGCCTATTATAATGCTCCTAAAGACTGGAGAAAGGAGCTTCTTGAAGAATATAGTTGTTACACAAATTGAGGGAGTTTATAACAAAAGACAGTGATATACCTCCCTCATGTCCAAAACACTCAAATACATCATTCTAGCCATTGTAGACATGCAGTAGAACAGTTGAATACAGCTTGGAATAACACTGGAACTAATAGCTAAGAAATGCTGAAATGCAGAAACATTCACTAACAACAAACAACAAACAAAGTACTTCTACACTTACTTGTTATATCCCAACTGATTTAAGGTTACATTAATTAATGTTACAAGACAAGATAACAAGAGGGTGTTGCATTTCCTCCTATCTTCAGGATCTCTATGCATTGCCAAAGTGCTCAGAATGCCAAAAGGAGCATTCTGAGTATGGTTTCACTAGATCCAGAAGGAAGGGGCACATTCACCATGCCTGTGCACCTGAGAAGTTCCTGCTGCTTTGCTAATAGCACCTTAACAGTCTGATGGTTCTCTGGTGGTCCTACTTTCAGGGGAGCATGCCCTGCTTATATAGGGTTCCACCTAATCACCAACATATCAAGGCTACTATAGAAAATAGTTCTCTGGGAAGAGGAGGGGGTCCCACAGTTCTTGGAGAGCATTTAGTGCAAATCATGGTTATTTGAGTCAGTAGAAATTACTCTTGTTACAATTGGACCACAGGTTATGCTCATAGACTGGAGGGGGTTGAATAGGAATATATATCACTCTGACATGTCAAGCTCTGATAGGTCCAGAATAATCAGGAATCACATGACTGGGGCTGATTGATCCTTGGGGAATGTACATGTGATGGGGGATCAATGATTGACTGTTACTGGAGGGGGTCTATGTGTCTGGAGTGTGATCTGCATGCTAAGTACATGTGGATGCAAGGAGGGGGTCTGCCCATTATAACTGTGTATTGTTGAATATGGGAACAACCACAAACATCACAAATAAACACGGAATGATTCTAAATGCCCTCCACATGCTGAACTATTTATTTGTAACATTTAGAAGTTTCATGTTGCCAAATTTGAGAAAAATTCTAATTCTATTAGCCTTTATCATTTTGTATCAGTTACAGACTATTTTAGAAATGAAATACACAGTCCAGAATACAGAAGTCAATGCACTACCCCTCTGTGCCGAATTTTTAATGTTTACTGTTGTTCCTGACATACGCAGACACGATCTAAAATAACGTACTGAACAGAAGAGAGTAACGCTAACACATTTAATAAAAAAGAGCATCTGCAACAGAAAAGGCTGATTAAACCATTCTGCTCTGCAGCTGGACTTGAAAATTAAGCGATTCGAATTTTTTTCTTTTTGGAGAAGGTAATATTTTCACAGGCGTCTGTCATTCTGTTCAGGGGGGCAGGGGTAGGGGTTGGTCCACCTTGAACCATGAACCACCATCTAGGTAGGTGACCTCCCCCCCCCCCTCCAAAGGACCAGGCAAGAAAGACTAGTGGAAGGATCAGTCAGGAAGAACGACCTGTTCCCAGCTCACCCCTCTCCCCAGGCTAGGTCTGGTCTAGTGAGCAAGTCGAGGACGGGGGACCATGATCGGTATTGCCTCGTAATGTTAATGAGAGGCTGTCGTGTTTGACATTTGCTATTAATCAATACCTCTGATAGTTTTTAACTTTCTAAGAATGTCTGAAAGTGCATACTTTTTCTCAAGAGAAGGACTTGCAAAGACTTGCCACCGAATCAATCAATAAGTAGCAAGAAATCTTCATGGAAATTAGACAATGTTATTTCCTCCCAAGTCACTCCATCAAATCCTGCACTTGTGTGTTAACTTATTCTAGACTGAGGGGTCTCTATTTCCTTGGAGATAATAAGCTCATTCGATTTATTTTCGATCCGACTGGTGTGTGCTATTGATCCCAAGCCATTAAGCTCCTTGTTTTAGGACCTGATCCTCTGATCGGGCACACAGTTCTGGGCGGTGGGTGCGTGTGTCAGCATACCACCCCTATTCAACCAACACCACCAGGCCTATTGCTAAATATTTGTCGCACGTGAGTTTCCTTCTCTTCACACGTTTCTTCGTAATTGACAATCAGAAAAACCAACAGCTTTGGTTGTCCTCGGGACCTGATGCACAACCACGATCCTAGCTTCAAATCCACTGTGGCTCAGTAGGATCACATCCTGGGGAAGAAATGGTAGCTCACATGCCCCTTCCTTTGGCTTGGGTACATATTTCATGGAACCTTTTAGTTAAGGGAAGACTCTGGTTGTGGGAAACTGACAATGACTGGGTGTTTATCAAAGAAAGTGAATACAACTGACCTAGGAATAGCTATGTATGCAATTCTTTGGTCATTTATTCAATAGATCCCTAACTTTGGACCCCAATTACAAAAAAGCTACTCAACTTTTAACAAACACTTGACACGTTCAAAACAATGGAATTTTGTGCTGTGTTCAGCTGCTACCTTTTGGGGGTGGGGGTGAGGATGGAAGGGATGGTAAAGTTAAAAGATAAACAAATTCATTCAGAGGTTGACTGACCGAGATTTGATAAAATGACAAGGTAATAGATTTGTAGGGATATTTTGTCATCATTCTCACACTACGGATACAGACTTTGTTAGATACTAACCACTAGTGATTAGATGATAGTACACCCTTAGTAAATTCAGAAAATACGTGTGATTTTGGGGAGATCAGAAAATACGTTTAGCCTTTTACAATGGGTGTCTATGAGAAATAGATATTTTCAAGCATGTGGACATTTGTCCACAAAATATTATTGCAGAAATATACTTTATAACGGATAGACCCGACCTACTTTTCAGTTTTTACAGTATAGATGAGGATGGCTCAGATATTCACAGATTTCCCAACAGAAAGTAAACAAATTTGGCAAAAATTATATGGTCTTTGTTTACTTCCTGTTGGGAAATCTGTGAATATCTCAGCCATTCCCAGCCATACTGTAAAAACTAAAACATAGGTCAGATCTATCCATCATAAAGTATATTTCTGAAATATTATTTTGGGGACAAATGTCCTCAGTTTTGCCACATGCTTGAAAATATCTATTTTTTATACCTCAAAATCTGTTCTCTCCCCCATTGAAAAGGCTAAACATATTTTCTGACCACCTTAAGATCACAAATATTTTCTGAACTTTATTCAGGGTGTAGTAACTAGCAAATTTTCTGTAGACATCAATGGAGTTAGTGACTACTATAATGACTACTTTTGTGACTAGAAATTGTGCTAATTTTCTCACTTTCAGGTTACTGTCATACTGAATATTTCACCTCTCATCCAGTGTACAAATGCATTCACTGCCAACTGATCTGAATTAAGTATTGAAGGAGTGTTAAACTTTTCCAGGAAAAATTACACAAATTCAAACAAATTCAACCATTTTTTATCATCCATGAAACAAAATTACCACAATGGTAGTTTCTCACCAAATATATTGAAACTCATTTATGCTAAAAAGGAAATGATATTGAGCCTAATTTCTTAATGCTACATAGTAGATTATCTGATATATATCTAACAACATTTTTGACAATTTGAAACAAAATGTCTGATTTGACTGATTTTGTAAACAGGAAGTGTTTTCTGCCCATGTGCAAATGCCAGACTAGTAGTGACTAGTAGTCACTAACAAAGTATGTATCCATAGTGTGGTACTGATCACAAATCAATCATTTTTGTGGCGGGCCATTGGCCAAGGAAGGAAATATGTTCCTTATTTTCATCCGCTTATCCAGGAATATTGTCACTAAAATGGACCACCCAGTGTCAGTCTTTGTAGCTTAGTATTTGATATTGAAAAGGGCTAAATTAGCGGAAAGCTAATTCATTTGTAATTTAGTAAAATCATGACAAATGTTTATTATATTCATATATTAGTTATATGTTACTTGTTTTAGTTCTCTTTTGATGCTCTATTGATTCCAAAAAATTCTCTAAGTCCAAGAATCAATAGAGCATGTCTGTATAAGGATCCAAAAGTATGAGACAGTATCATGCAGGGCATTGAAGTCAGAGGCCCTGGGTTCAACTCCCACTGAGGGTAACATTTTGCTGCTGGATTTTTTTTCTTTTCTTGTCATTCTGTAGAATTCTTCAATGTGTATCTCTATTTAAGGAAAACTCGATTGATAGCATTTCACTGATTTATTGTTTGCATTAAATTTATTCCACCAATTTGGGTGCAAGTTTTGGAAAAGCATTATCTTACATTCATCTGTGGACCAAGTCGTGTGTACCACTTAATTATTGTAAAACAAATGTTTTCCTATGAAAATGCTGTAACCTGACTTCACTTTCTCGGATTGCGTTGCTTTAGAGTCCTGACAACATTTTATCAGCACTTTGTTACCCCCAACTTTCCTATTGTGGAACACAGTATCTTGTGTTCAAAACAATATCAAAAGTGGATTCCCTGTATGCACTTTTCTGAATTTTCATTTAAGCCAAAGTCAAATGCCTTGTTGTCTTTGAGGTAACGTGTCCAGTGTAACATTTTAGAACCCAACCCCCTGCAAGCAGCCTCCCCTTACTCATGTTGCAGGATTTTTACATAATTTTACCGTAAAATGAGGATTTTAAGGGATTTTTACAGGATTTTGCTGAAATTCCATAAAAATCCTGTAAAATCCTATCAAAATAGTAAAAATCCCATAAAACTCTGAAGGGATTAACTACCACGGGGCCTTTTGAAAATGTTACACCGGGAAAAAAACAGTTCTTCGAAAATAAATCCACAACCAGTGAAATTACCCAGAAATCTCATGTTGCATTTTACATGAAGACTTCGACCCATACAAAGAACTTTTCTGTTCTAATATTTATCTGTTATGATTAGTGGAGCCATCTGGTTCTTCTTGGTAACAGTGTCAGAGCCCAGTTTTCCCTTTCCCAAAAAATAATTTTTCTCTTCCTTCTTATTTCAGCACATGGCGCATAGATCAAACTAAAAATTCCAGTTTATTTCACCTTGTTAGAAAACATCCATTCTTGCAGCAAACTCGAAGGCAATTTAGATAAGTCGACAAACTGTTGTGATAAGACTACATTACACCAATTATACAGTGACAATATGCACAAGTTATGCACAGTGGCTGCTGATAAACATATGATTATTTCATGAAGAAGCCAACATTAAATTTAATGTACCTCTTTATTGAATAACCATCAAGGGCTCTTTGTTTGAGTAAATAATCACCTATTCGTGGCGCCAGAACCGATGATTAGAGATCCGAAACACGCTCGAGTGGTCGAGTAGTGATTCCGAATCGATTCTGATATCGGAATGTTTCTGCTGTAAAATTTATCTCTGAAATCAAAATAAATCATTACCTATCCCGAAATTGCTGATTCTAAGTTAAAATGTGTATTGTAAAACTTTTAACGGTAATTAGCCTAAAGAAAGCGAGACCACTGGGGATCTATGTTTTCGTATTAGCGTCGACACGCTTTGGATTTATTAAAGCTTAGTTCAGTAACTTTTTTCCTATTTTGCTAACAAAGTATTACAAGCGGTTACTTGAAGCGTGCGAAGTGTTGTCGTGGTACTTGGGCTGGAACACTATCAAAGAATACGAATCCTGTTTCGAACTCTTCTTAAAACAAAATTGCTCTGCTTGAAACGATGGCCTCTACGCATAAGGGTTGCATATGATTTTCAGACAATGAAAGATTCTAAATATTTACCATTGTTCTGTCTTGAATCCAGATCCTAAAATTAGTCTTTGAAGGCAAGCCATACTCAGGCTTTGCCCCTTCTCAACGCCTCTCCATCCTCACGGGACT
The DNA here is from genome assembly GCA_038406175.1 of Haplosyllis leylae. Lineage (NCBI taxonomy): Eukaryota > Metazoa > Annelida > Polychaeta > Phyllodocida > Syllidae > Haplosyllis > Haplosyllis leylae. Next base: position 8,538 of record JBCAUG010397582.1, read on the forward strand.
TTTGACAAAAAACTACTAAATTAATTAGATTTGTTGAAGATTTTTTCTTGTCCAATGCGTTGGCACAAAACAACTGAAACTTTGTAGACATATCCCTGTGACCTTTGAAATATTTTATTACCCAAGAAATTGTTTTCAGCTAATATAGCTAACTTGTTTATTCTATCTTCGGTCACAGTCCTGTGGAGGGTTATCAGAGCCTTCAGATCTTCTATCCCAGGGGGTGAAAACAGTTGTTTATAGGAGCTATCAGTTCATGCACTGGGCCACAATTTGGGTAAAGAGCAGGCAATTAACACCACTACCCTCTAGCGGGGTATCTAGAGTGAAAGGAAATACACCAGACTTCAGACTTGAACACTTTATTGTCCACTTCTCAGCATACAGAGATAGCCCTCCCACTGGAGAGCTATTGAGTCTCACAGTCCTGACTATTGTAACAAAAGCTAAGAACACTGCAAAATGCATAATAAAGAAACAATGTGTGTGATTTTGGGCAAGTTTTGGCTCAACAAGGCAGAATGCTCCTGGCCCCACATTGACCACCAAAAATGTCACAGGCTGCACTGGGCCTGGAACTTCTCATGACCAGGAGATGCCTTTTAAATGAGCCACAAATACTTGAATCTCTTTTACATCACAGTTTCTTGTGCATATGATACATAAAGTCAATCACAGTTTATAAAACCCTTTGAGCACAGCAAATTAAACCCTGAAGAAATAGTGTTTTAAGGGGGGGCAAAAGCCTCCACTTAACTACAATGATAAATAATGAAAGCCATTTTGAGTTACCTTATAATTAATTAAATGACAAAGTGAACCAAAAATATTACAAATGGCACTAAGTAAAATTAAACAAATTACCACACAAGTCATTCAATATAAATGGAAGCAAATATCAATGAGCAAACAACAAATGGTCACAGGAACTCCCTGTGAACCAGAACCAATAAAACCAAAATGCAATTACTGTACCTGGAATGCCAGTGGAAGCCACAAATAGGCATTTTGTAGAATTAATGTTGAACAAATATAAAATATATGAATTTTGGCAGAAAGTGCATAACAAGTCTGATCAGTGAAAGAACCCAAGAGCAACTGAAGAACCCAGGGCTGGAATCAACAGGGGGTGCCTGCACAACCAATCAGAGCTAATGGAAAATTCCATAGAAATTCTTGATTGACATGGTGCCTGGATTTGAACAGAAAAGGGGAGGAACCACAAACTAGCTACCCTGGAAAAGTACAAAGAGGTGGAGTTTACAAATGGGGTGATCGCTGTGGCTAATCACATTTCTGCATACAAATGGGATCTGAGAAGCCAAACAACTTGTCGCAAAAAGTTCCTAATTGGCTGCAAAGCAAAGGGAATCCCCAATTACGCCACTATGACATTAATAGTGCAATACATTCACAGTATTTTCCACCTTGTTTCTGGTCTTTAATCAATGAATAGTTTAAACCTTAATGGTATTTGATGAGTTTCTTGTTTTGTTGACATCTTATTGGTACCAGTTTCAACCCAGGAGGACTTGGACACATGTGGAAAAAGTTGAAAACCAGTCATTTTTATGTTATTACATTAAGGCTGGTCTGTAAGTGTTCACAGGAACTTTACATATGATTATCATAATTTATGTTTATTTGTGATTTTAACTTACAATATGATTAGATAATCCTGTGTACACAGTGTATTTGGATGCAAAACATTATTCTAAACATATCATGGGGTCAAATGGAGTGATATCCTCTTTTCTTTTAGATACACGAAATATTCTGACAATTTTTTAGATCTATAAAAATAATTTGCTTACAACTCTGTTGATGACCATTTGATGTTTGCACATAGTATTTCTTATTATGTTTAAATTGCCAAATTATTCTGACAATTTTGTAAATATATATCTGCACTTGTCTTTGTCTCTCATCCTTGGATGTCTTTGTCTGGCAATGCTGCCATCTGATTTAAGGGAAGTTACTTTTGGTTTCAATTATGATTCTGATCATTTCTTCATCTGAAAGTGTTATCAACTAAAAATTGTTGTGAAAATTACCATGAACAGTATTCCCTCTCCTCAAACTGTTTTTTTGGTGATGCACGACAAGTTGAGAATGGCAATGCTGCTGGATAGTGTGAAGAATAGTCAGTGTCATCGCCAGATTCCAGTAGCACTAAGCGACCCTGGTTTATCATGACTATACACTGAGCAACCATAATCCCAAACATGCAAATTGACCAAAGTGGGCAACAGTCACACATGAATGACCTACCCACTGAGCGCCCTCCACCAGGGTGTGACACACACTGTAATACTTGTTACTTAAGATACTTGTTAGCCCCTTTGGGCATGATTTTATGTATTGCACTATGAACTTGTAACTACAACTCGAAGTACTACAATAAATATCTACTGTACAGATGCCTCAACAAATGTATTAGAGTCATCACTACAGTCTGCTGAGATGATCACACATGCAGATATTGGTATGTCGAGCGCATATGGACTCTACCTAATATAACCGTATCAAGAGACGTATCAGTCAGCATTTTGATTCTCTCGATATCCTCTCCTTGTACACAGTTTCAATTTAAAACTATCTCACTAAAATTATTTTTTTCAAATAATTTGTCTTGTTTTGAGTAGAAGTAGTAGATTTTCTGGTTCAATCAGATAGCATTTTTTTCTGATACATCAATAAAGTACTTTTAATGTTGGTCTGAATCGTCGACACATGTTTGCAAAAAATCAAACCAAAGCCTTGCAGAGTTTGTTTTCCTCCTTCCTAAAACTCTGCTGTCAACTAAAGCTTATTCGGCAGATGACCAGATGTAAACAAAATAATCTGTAAATATCCTGGAAATAGATTGAAAGCCACAAAAGTAAATAAATTAAAGGCGTGGATTTTGTATTGACCTAAATTTGGTCAAATATTAACACAATTAACAGAACATCATTAGCTTTATTGGGCCATACCTTTTGTGCCTCAAATTATTTACCGGGTGAATGTATGAAGGCAAACGCAAGTTACTTGCAAATTTAGGGAAAATGTAAAATGATGTATGTTGAACAATTTAAGATCGTATGGGGATTTGTATAGTATTTTCTATTTACCATTGACGCCGTGTTAATTGAGAATGAATTCTACTCAGTTTGACATCAGCTGGCAGTGGTCAGTGCACCTACACTCTTACAAAAGAAGTTTTATGTAAAATGCACTGATGGCAGAAATCAACACAAAACTCACCAAGAATGATAAATCAACCATATACTCTAAAAATGGAAATTTTTTGAACTGTGTGTCTGTGTGATTGTCTGTCTCTATGTTTTTCTCTCTGAAACTTAAAAAAAGCTGAAAAGTCACAAAATTAGACAGCACATTGATTAATGTTCAGAAAAATACTATTGCTAAGAACAAACTGATTATTGATAACAAACATTAATGATATATTTACAAATTTAGGCCTACATGTACTGATAATAATGAGTAAAGTAGATAGATGTCAGCAGCTTTAGCTGCTGAAGCTGATCTGCTGTAGCTGTACCATGTAAGCTGCAGTGATGCAGCTCCTTCAGTTGATGTTTGTGCTTCATAGAGAGAACTTGTAAGTATTCTGTTGTGTGCTGATCAATGTAAATAAAATTTTATGAAACTCAACAATAATATTTCTTTCTTTTATACAGATTTATTTAAGCAAATCACATTAAAATATTCTGAATAGACTGTGGAATCTAGATATAACATGGAGGCATGTTTGGGATCTTAAAGAAAATTCACTTTCAGAGAGAATTCCAAATGGAAATAGACTTGGAAGTTTCTTAAAGTGAAGATTACTCAGAATTTGCTGCAACTGGATCTGTGGAAAGAAAAGAACAAATTACACCACACAGTAAACCCTCTTTCCTTGCAAGAGTAACAATAGAGGATAAATCAACCCAAACTATTTCAAGAAGAGTTTGGAAAAAGATTAGCTCAGAGGCTAGATGTACAACAAAAGGGCATAAAAACACAACAAGATGATTTCACAGAACTCCAGAAATAAATAGATAAAGGAAAAAAGGAACTTACCACTACACATAGTGAACTTGATACTAGAGTTGCTGACATAGGAAGAGAACATGAAGAATTAAGAGAAGCAAAAGAGACACTTGCTGCACAAGAACATGATTGGAAGAAGAAACAAAAAAAATTAGACAGACAAAAAGAAAAGCAGGAAAAATTGACCAAATTGGAGAAAGATTTGAAGTCAGAAGAAACCAGATTGATGCCCTGTCAAAAGCTTATCCAGCAGGTAATGAAGGAGGTATGAATGCTTCTATACTTCTTCAGCAGAAAAAAACGTTTACAGACTTGCATGAAATAAAACAGAGATACACAAAGTTTAGTTGCAAGGCAGGTTAAACCTGAAGGAAAGAGAAAAGAAACAGAAAAAAATAGCCCTGTGTGGGCTGAGGAGGTTTAAGTTATATATGTCAAAATGTCAAAGAGATGTCAAATGTCAAAAAGTCAAACATGTGAACTATAGATGAGGTTCACAAAAAAAAATTGACACAATGGTGTTCACATATTTTGACATCATTTTGATGTCACATATGATTTCTATCAATATTCTGAGGGTTTTTGATGAGCCCCTAGCATTAGCAGCCACTCCTGTTTAGCTGAGACTAAAAGTTTAAAAAGATGGTTGAAACCTGTAAAAAATTGTGTCCAAAACTCGTGCATTTTATTACAGGTAGAAGGGCACACTGTCTTAGATTGACACTAGTCTCATCTCATTCTGATCAGTAGTTATTTATATAGGCCTGTGGGGTGTGAGTAGGAATACACTCTTACATGTCATGCTGCCATTGGTTCAGGGAATCATGCAATTGACCTGATTGGCTGCCAGGGATGTGCATGTGATGTGGGGATTCTAATTGGCTATGGCTTGGGGAGCTGTGCATGATCAACACATGATGGATGCATGCACTCTGTGGAGAGTTAAGGGAAATTAACTGCTTCACATTGAAGGATACTTTAACTGCATCTGGAGTATAAGTGCATGGTTTGCACCTTAGCTCTTTGCAATCGCTTGTAGATCTATTTCAACCTGTTACACATAATTAGTATTATACACTAAGAAGTAAAAATCTCCTCTTTTTTACCAAATAACAAGATAATAAAATGTTCAAACTTTTCTTTGTTTCCTATCACAAAATATTCATAACATTACCAAAAATTGAATGTTATGAACATTATGAAAATGTTATGAAAATTATTGAAAATCAGTGTTATGAAAACTTTTTTAATACTTATCTCAATACTCAAACAGTGTCACAGTGTGTGGCGGTATGAATTAATGTGTTTTGTAAAATGTACAAAGCAGAAAGAAACTTTATGAAGATGGAAAAAGTTAGGTTCAGGTTCAGGTATTAGTATGTGTAAGAGTTGTTTATGGGGGGGGGTCATTTGAGGAAGAAATTAGGGTTATATCTTGTATGAAAGTAATGAAAAGCTTGTTACAGACATTTTGAAATTTCAAGACATTTTTTTGAAAACAATATTACTTCATTTATATAATTCAGATTGTTATTTTTTAAGTGAGAGAAGCAGGTCTGGATAGAGATGATGTTTTATGCTTGTTGTTGAAAGAATTTAAAGTATTATTATATTAGAAACACATTGAATCAGAGTAATGCAAAGTTTTGAAACTTTTTCCATAACAAATGGTATGACAAATGATCCAATTTCATGGTTTACATTTCATTTTTTTACAGAAAAAGATGGTTTAAATAGCTATTTCTTACTTCAATTCATAGAAAGGGGTCCTATATCTTGCATGTGTAATGTATTTCTATTTTTTTCATCAGCATGATGGAATTTTACACATTTATGTGGAATCATTCATATATACTTAAAAGCTATATTAGATAGTTCTTCAATGCAAAGAAAATTTTGTTTCAAACCTACAGTAGATATAACTTACACTTCAAAGATATATGACATAGGTCTACAATAAAAAGAAAATTTTATTTGAAACCCATACCAGATATATCTTCAATGGAAAGAAAACAGATAGTTCTTCAATGCAAAGAAAACAGATAGTTTTTCAATGCAAAGAAAAATTTGTTTCAAACCTGTACCAGATATAATGTATACTTCAATGATATACTAGATAGTTCTTCAATGCAAAGGAAATTGTGTTTTAAACCTATACCAGATATATCTTCAATGCAAAGAAAACAGATAGTTCTTCAATACAAAGAAAACAGATAGTTCTTCAATACAAAGAAAATGCAAAGAAAACAGATTTGGAGCATCTACTGTCAAACACGCTATCTTCATCAATGAAATAGACACTACCAACAACAGAAAAGATAAGCTCATATTTGCTAAACATTACCTTCTAGCTCTTTACAAAATGCAGCTCTGCATAAAATTTCTTGGCTTCTTGTTGAAATGTTACCAATTGGCTGTTTGGTGGGCCATTAAGTGCTAATTTTAAGATGTTAAAAAGTCTGTGGATCACCAAGGTGAGAAAGCATGCAAAAAGGAGATCCACCCTGGATGTTAAAAAGTTGTTCATTTTTTCCCCCAGATATCAGAGTTTCCAGCCATAAGTTGGCATAAATGTGTAATAATATGTAAATTTATGGAGCTTTTTTGTGTCTGGTGTCCCAGCTATGGCCATTTGAGTAATTTAATAATAATAATAATAATTTATTCGTACCAATATGTACATTTGTGTAAACTAATAATTTTTGTTATTAATAGTGAGTATCGGTACTGGACACATAAGTCAATACATGACTTGCCACTGTAGTGGTTATGTTCCCATTAATAATACATCAAATAAATAACTTTTTTAAACATATGTACAGTGTACATTACATCCTATAAGTAACTAGATAATAAAAGGTAAGAGTAAAGTGTGTCCATTCTTGAGTTTTCAATGTTCAAAACTATCTATGTAGTTTCTTTCACACTAATAATACAGTGTATCGATATTTTACTGAGTCATTGCATCCTGTAGCCATTGTGTTTTGTCACTTTTTGATGATATACATATAATAAATTTCACATAACATATGTATTAATACCTTTCCAATTGTTTTTTATGATTATAAATACAATTTATCCATATAGGAATATATGGTACATATACGGTAGAACTTTTTTTTTTCTTCTTTTGCTCTTCGATGAGCTACCTGTAATACAAGGTTATTGACTTACATGTTGATATAAAACAATATAAAACAGTTCTGGGTTATTTAACAATACAAACAAAAATTTCTGAGATGTACTCAGTATTATGTGCACTCGTTGCATCCTATAGGTGATGTTACATCCTGTAAACCAGCATTAGTAATACAATGGTTATCACAAAACCTATTTCAGCAATCTATGCTTTAATAGAACACAGTACACAGCATTATATCCTGTAACACACATAATGCACATAGTGTTTCCGAATACATGATAGTCAAACCTTTAGTCGGTGATACAATCTACAATATTATCATATGCTCTTTAAATGTGCACATGCACATGGTGTTCTATGACTTTATATTTTATGCACTCGTTGCATCCTAAAAGGACATTGCATCTTGAAAACTGTCATCAGTGAATCATAGCACAGAAATGAATGTAGCAATCCATGCTGTTAGAGACATGATACTCCCAGTGAGTTACATCCTATAATGTACATAATGTTTCTGAATACACAATGAAGGAACAATAAAGGTTACATCCTGTAACACACCTAAGAGGTCTCTGATAGGCATGTTGCATCTTGTAGGCCACCATCAATCAGCATTTGTGT
>JBCAUG010397693.1:0-16338 GCA_038406175.1 Haplosyllis leylae
TTAATTGTTCTGTCATGAACCTGAGTAAAGTCATCCACAATTTAGATGAGTAATTCTACATGCGCAGCATCTCAGGGATACACCCCTTACAGCCTTCAGTCTTAGCTTGCCTCTTGTACAGTAAAGATGTAGTTCAATTTAGTGGATTAATAAAGTCATTAGAAAATGCATTTCTATTCGTTCTATGGATAATTCAACATGAAGGTGTGAGTATTTCCATTGTCCACAGTTTCCTGGAGGAGCCACAAAGAAAATTTTTGGGCTTCATTTTTATTAGGTTAGCAAGAATTCCACACCTGCCCAAATTATTGAGAACTGATATGGGACTTTTTCCGATTGTATCTACGAACCAACAAAAAGGCTTTTTTTTCTCAATGCGTGTGAAAAAGTACAAGCTTTTCTGCCCAGACGTTTCCTGATGGATACTTTCACGTTATTGACAGATGAAACTTCAAATGGAACAGTGTCGCTTCGTCTGGAAAAAACACTGTCTCCAGATTTATCACAATGTTGTCCCATTTTAACCAGTAAGAGAATTTAATCTATCGACAAAAGACCACTAACAGCTTTTGAATGAAGCAGTGGTGAGCTGTCCTCTGCATTGTAAGAGGCAACAGAACTACCGCGTAAATATTTGACATTTCCAATACCCTAGGAAATAAGAAATTCCCTTATTCTGAGCTTTTATAGACTAACGGATCAGCGTTTTCGGTCTATCCCGGTGCAAAAGAGGGTCAAAAGGCACCAAGTAGTCCTGGTCCTGTGTAAGTAGGGGACGGAGGGAGGCCAGGCAGTGGGAACCACCAGGTGTACCCGAATCGAAGAGGTGCCGCAAGCTGCCCTCGCTTCATCGATCACCGTGGCTTAGGCCCTCTTCTGTACATTTACCAGCCGACGGTGGGTCCACTTTGACTGTCGCACTACAAAGAGAACGTAAACCCCGGACGAATCACACTCATTCAATGGAGGAACGATCAATGCTTTAACCAACATTCCTCTCATGACACCTCTAATCTCCATTAACATTCTGGCCTTTGCATTGATTCGCACGTAATGTTGTTCCTCTCTGATCAAAAAACGGGTAAATTATTCCATTTACTCTTTCGCCAATTATTTCCTCTCCGCTCATTCATTCTATAGGCATTAGACCCCCCCCCCCCCCACACACACACAGTGAACACTGTGATATCAAACAAGTAAATTGAGAGGTAAATACGGGGTCTCACTTTTTTCACTCCAAAGAAATTCCCTGACTTTCTGGCAACATTTGAAAATTCTCTGACTGCAAAAACGTCTTTCATTTTGCAGGCGTTGCCAGTGTTACTTTTGGGAATCTTTGATGGAGTTCTGTACGTCTTGACGTGTCAGATTAGTCGGCAGAGCGTTGAACTCCATACTGATGATGGTCACATAGTAGAGACAAAGCATAAACCACACTGTGACTATCACCACGCTTGAACTAAAAAGAAGGTTGATATGGGTGTGCCTTCCCTGTAAGGGGAATATAGTTCCGAATTTAACCAAGGCTGAATGGAGTCCTCTACCTGGGTATGACTTCAGATATACTTGAAAGTAAAAATTAAATTTGCGTCGTGGGTATTGAAAAGGAATGTGGAGGGTAGATCAGAAGTTTTCCTTGGAATTCCATGGAATTCAACACATTTTTCTTATCTGTTAACTCAGATAGTTTGGGGTCTTTTGTTCCTCTTTTGGTCAATTTAGACATCGCTGATTCCCCATGGAGTGAGTTCGGGGTGTGCATCTTTATTTTATGAAGCGTTACCGTCATGGTGCACCCTTATTCCAAAAGGGTTACAAAATGTAATTAAGCTATGCCCTATTTCCAAGAATTACTAATTAATGAATCCAGTCAATCGTCCACGTGATTTCAACTCCATCGCCGAATACAAGAAAAGCAATACGAAATATTATCCAACATATCATAGTCTCTTTTCTAAATACGTGAGCCTGGTAGAAACAGAGAGATGATGCTGAAAGGAATTAGTGCTGCCATCACTAGTGTAGTATTTTTCACAACATTCCACACTAGGTTTGATGCTTCAGTAAATCGCTTTTTAAAAAGTACAAGGTGATTACGATTTAGAAATTGTGAATAAAACAATGACGATTCATTCTGTGAAAAGCAGTTAACTCAAGTAAAAAGGATTTTCTACTGAGGGAAATTAATGCCGCTTTCCCCTTTTACACTGTATCTATTGCCGTAGAACTGCAAACTTTCATCACAGGAAAAATCCAAGTGAAGGAGCGAGTTGTGAGTTATGCCAACCCTCTAGAAGGGAGAAGAAATATATTTGCAAGTATTTCCCTAAAGAAACACGAAATGAAGAAATATTTTGTTCGTAGCTTAAACACTTTTATCAAAACAAAATGTGTCCAGTTTGTGATGACAGGACGACTGCTCTATCTAAACAGTAACTAGAGCACCAGCACACATATTTAAAAGTTTAATTAGAGCACCGACACACATATTTAAAAGTGACCTCGATACTAGTGAAACAGCTGGGAAATCAAAAATAGCTTCAATGCAATCTTCACAGTTATCTTGTAAGGAATCTTTTCAATTTGTAAATAACACTGCTAAAGATCTTCGTAGATACCTCTAGAACTTCTAAGTTCTTGGAACTTTCTTCTTACCCAACGAAAATGGAAGAAGCAACTGAAGATGCAACTGTGCAAGGAGAACATGTGGGGAACAATAGGGACGCCAAAGGTGATGAAATGGATGAGGGTGAAATGGAAGAAGACAAATCTTTCCTCACAAAGACGGCTGTAACTCTGATGTTGTACTTCGGATTCATTGTGACGGTAATAGACATTGAATTTTTTATCTTCCGACACACATTTTGTTGTCAAAGTTATATCCTTCACGAAATATTACATGTAATAGCGCGTTTCACAAAGCCGCCGGCCTTCCCGGCCGTTCAAGGGTTTGCCTGGTATTATTCCTTAAAATCCCCATTGCCGTGAATGGAGGGAATGGCCACAAGCCTGAACGCTCTCCTGAGTCGGTTCAAGCCGGCGGCTTCGTGAATAGCGCTGTTAACTGGGTGTGTAAATAGTGCTAAGTTCCAAGCAGAACAGATGAGTATTGTGCTAGTTTAAAACAAAATTATTTTCTTAGGGCTTCGGCACAGCTCTGATTGGACCAACCCTGCCAGACTTGCAGATACAGACAAACACTGGAACTGATCAGATATCTTATGTCGTCACTGCAAAGTCCTTCACAAACTTCGCGGGAGCCTTCTTAGGTAACAGATGGTTACAAAAAAGCCAGATGGCTTTTTGTACAGCTGTTTATCATTTTGGTTTTGTTTTTGGACACAACAGGAAACGATGTAGTCGCATAGCCAGAAACAAGAATTAGTGAGATTCCATAGTGTTTACGTCATTTGCAGTGGCGGGTCCAAGGCGCCATGAGGAAATGAAAAATTTACGTCCAGATTTCCATTTTTGTTGGCCTCCCCTTGAAGAGACCTCCAGATGCGATCCTGGTTTCTATGACTTATGTCCTACCCAAATAACACTAAACGTACCAACAGTTACAACCGTCTGGCTAAAAACATAGAGCATGGGGCCCCCATCATTGTTTCTCTTGGAGTACAAAACAATGTAAAATTACTAAAGAAATAATCTATGGGGCCCCCATCATTGTTTCTCTTGGAGTACAAAACAATGTAAAATTACTAAAGAAATAATCTACAGAGCTAGTCTTGTTTATACATAATGTCTAAGTAAGTTGAAAGGTGGAATCACAGTCTTTACATTCCAGGTGGTGTACTGATGGAGAAATTTAATTTCTGGTTCCTACTCAGCTGTAGTATGATACTGGCATGCCCGTGTACTGCAGTGATACCCATCTTCAATGACGTTATTGTCGTTGGACTATTTGTTGCTCTGTCAGGATTTTTCTACGGCATCGTAATATGCGGTAAATCATAATAAGCTTTATTGTTCAAACGTTTCTTCATTTTTATCCATCACAGTTTACGTGATAAATCTCGGCACAGTCGGCCTTAGTGAGATAATAACCGTGATATTTGTCTCAATTAATCGATTGAGCAACACATGTCTCTTCAAAATAGATTCAAATGCATGAAATAAAACACTTTGGTCTGTTTATAATGTACAATCTATGATTTACAGTCACTATTTTTGGACGATTACTTCCCAATTAAAGCCAGAACATCTGGAGAAAGATATTTTACATCGCCCGACACCAAGACCGAGACTGATAGAAATACAAATAAAATGTGTACAGAACCAAATGTAAAGTTGCATCGCTCTCTGTCTCTGAGTAGTGTGAACGCCTTTGCATAATTCTATGCAAGCCATTTTTATTGGTCTTTGTCTCTGTCTCTGTCAGTGTAAACATACTAAATCCCTATACGGTATTTGCTTTTCTTTTGGGCAGCCACCTCTCTTTTATGAGCCAAAAGAACAAATATGAAGAAATCGCGTCAGCAATCTTTCTGCCCTTGAAAGGGAGGTGACCACTGGATTTAGGCTATATTGTTCTCTATTAATTTCAGTGACAAACATTGGTATATTCAGTATTTGGGGGAAGAAGAACGGACCATGGGTGCAAGCACTTCACTGTCTGTTCGTGGTTGGGATGCTCCTTGCACCAGTGATATCCAGACCATTCTTGAGCAATATAGACAGAGACGCCAGTGAGGTGATAGAAAGTCAAAATAAGACTACTTTGGATGGACAGCTGAATAAAACTGTTAGTGACAGTGAAAGTTTGCCGAAGGATGAAGTGGACTTGACGTATCCCTATTTAATAGCAGCAATTGCGACATTCATATCGGCTGTTATCTTTGTCGTGTCCATGTTCATCACAAAGGAGTCCAGCATCAAGGGAATGATCCTTCCTGCAAAAATTAAGACACAACATAATGAAAAGAGCAGTAGTCCAGGTGAAGGCAACAATGCACTGTTGAACAGAAGGAAGATACAGCTGACTGCTCTGGTGTTTTTCTTCATTTTTGCTTTTTGCACAGCCGAGGTCCTGTACAGCATATTCCTGGTCACATTTATAGTACAATTTGCAGGACTCGGCCAGAAGACAGCTGCTGATATAGCATCAGTATTTTTCTTTGTCACAGTAGCCTCTCGAGCAGCCGGTGTTTTCATTATAACTAAACTGAAGCCAGTGATTCTTATTTTTTGTGGAATGTCTTTAACTATATTTTCAGCAGTTTTGTTTTATTTTGTAAACGAGCATATTATAATCCTCTGGGTGGCTGCCTGTTTAGCTGCCTGGGGATCTGCTACTCAGTACCCGTCCACCCTTACCTGGGTTTCTGAGTACACTGAGGTCAAAGGTTACGTAGGTACCACCCTATTGGTCAGTAATGCCTTGGGATATTTTATTGGTCCCCTTACACTTGGTATCTTGTTCAAAACATACGAAATATCTTCGTTTCTCTATGTATTGAGTGCTTCACTGTGTTTGAAGTTCATTGCCTTTGCCGCCATCAATATCTTTCTCAAGTTTTGCTGGAAGGACACATTCACTGATAATTGTGAAGTTGAAATGGATGAAATCGCAACCAGAGACATATTATTAGAAACTAACAATAAAGTATGACTCTAAGAAAAACAAAAATCTGAAGATCTTGTTTCTTTTATGACAAATGATCACATTACATAGCTCATTTCCACAATGTCCGAAAGTGCTTTGGAATTTTAAGGCAAACAAATTTCTATTCATCACAAGAGCGTTTTATTAACGTTGAAAAAAGTTTTGCGTTTGATAATTTTTCGATGACTAAAACACTTGGCAGTGGTGCTTTAAATGTTACAGACGATACGGAAACCATTTCCAGTCATGGAAAAGTACTGGAATTTAGCACTTTTCAGAATTCAAGTTTCGAAAAAAAAAATTAATCTTAGAAAAAATTTGCACAGTTGTTTGGCGAAAGATCAGTTTCTTTCACCTACCAGCCGATAGCACTCAAAATTAAAACTGCTGAATTTAGAACTGCAATTTAGAGCACTGATACCCAGGACATGCATGGCTGTGGGAAAATCGTAACTTACCAGTGATGGTGCAATACACGACCATCAATGTTGCACAATCGGACATTTTTTGTATAAATTGACTTGCAAAGACATCGATTGTCGTGTTTCCTTTTGGGGAGAAAAGCTGAAGAAAAACTAATACTGATTTCAAACTGAGCTTAAAGAAACAGTTGTGAAGCGACAGGTAATCATGAAAAATAGACCGCAAGTTTTATTGTGTTATGTTGGCAAAACTTCGTTAAAATGTAGTACATACTGGTAGATCTTCATCTGTTCGTGTTACAATACATTCATTTTTAGAGAAACGTCTGTTAAGCAACAATGGAGCAAAGTGACGGCCGGACTGAGTACACAGCGATTCTACAGGGTGAAATAGATAAAACTGATGAGCCTGTGGAAAACGATGCAACGACTGCTAGCGAAATGGATGATTCAACAGACAAAACCAAATCGTTCCTCGCGAAGACCGTTTTAACTCTGACGTTGTACTTTTGTACTTCGGATTCATTGTGACGGTAATAAAAATTGAACGGTTCATCTAAATTTAGCATCATCGGGTGTTTCATGGGGATGAGTGGCAAAAAGTTTCTTCAAAAATATTCAAATTTTTGACCCACTACAAAACTCTCTAACATTTCTTTCATCATTATTTCGCCTCTTTGGCTATTGTAAAATTAACACACGTAATTACGTGTAAGCTATCCTAGGATTTCCTACAGTACACTTTTTACTGTCACCATTCAGGAGACTGCTGTAGACAAACAGCAAAATATGTATTTTTCTTAGGGGTTTTCCACAGCTTTGATTGGACCAACCCTGCCAGACTTGGAGATACAGACAAAAACACTGGAACTGATCAGATGTCTTATGTCATCACTGCAAAGTCCTTCACGAATTTCGCAGGAGCCTTTCTGGGTAACAAATCTTTCAACGTGGTATAACTTGTCTGTGTTCAGCTTTAACTTAACTGTGTTCAGCTAATAGCTGTGCTAAAATAGGACAAAAGAATAAGAAGCTCATTTTTGGTTTCTCCTTATGAAAAAGCCAACAATTTAAAATCTAATGAATAAAAAAATGCATTGAACCAAGTAATCACAGTCTTTACATTCCAGGTGGTGTACTGATGGAGAAATTTAATTTCTGGTTCTTACTCAGCTGCAGTATGATACTGGCATGCCCGTGTACTGCAGTGATACCCATCTTCAATGATGTCACTGTAGTCGGACTATTTGTTGCACTCATGGGATTTTTCTATGGCATTGTAATTTGCGGTGAGCTGCTTTAAAGGTCGTCGTACACCTCTGATTAAGTATCCCTTCTTTTGACAGTCAACCTCTTGTAGGCCCAAAAGACAGTCAACCTCTTGTAAGCTCACAAAACTTGGTGCGATGTCCAACTGATGCCCATATTTCCTGGTTTTTTGGGTTTGTTTTTTTTTTTTTTTTTTGGAAGACCACCACTTTTGTGTCCAAAAGTCCTGGAACGAGTAGCTGTAGTTGAGAAATGAAAACCTGTACATTTGGTAAGTGCAAAGAAAAAACCTTTTTTTGTGGCCAAATCAAGTACAAAGGATTTTCTGGTCCTGAAACAGGGGCAATTGACCACTCAGTGGTGTGTCTTCAAATAAACGTTGTTTTATTTCCTTAACATTCATTGAGCCTTCTTTTGTCATCTTTTCTCTTTTATTTCAGTGACAAACATTGGTATATTCGTCGTATGGGGCAAGAACAACGGGCCATGGATGCAAGCTCTACACTGTCTGTTCGTGGTTGGGATGCTACTTGCACCAGTGATATCCAGACCATTCTTGAGCAATATCGACAGCCACCCCAGAGCGGTGACAGAAAGTATAGAAACCCTGAACAGCACTACCCTCGGTGGAGACCTTTTCACAGCAGATGTTGAAAATGAAGATTTACCTGTGAAAAAGGTGGATTTAACATATCCCTATATGATAGCAGGAATTGCTACATTCATATCCAGTGTCATCTTTGCTGTATCCAAGTTCATCACTAAGAAGGCTAGTATCAAAGGAATGATCTGTGCTGAGAAAACAGAGACCGAACCCAATACCAAGAGGAGTAATCCAGATGAAGCCACCAACAACCCAATACTGAACAGAAGAAAGATACAGCTGACTGCTCTGGTGTTTTTCTTCATTTTTGCTTTTTCCACAGCTGAAGTTCTCTATGGCATGTTCCTGGTGACATTTGCAATACAATATGTAGGACTCAACAATCAGAAAGCTGCTGATGTTGCATCGGTGTTTTTCTTCGTCTTGATTGCATCTCAAGCAGCAGGAATATTTATTATAACTAAATTGAAACCAGTGTTACTTATTTTCTGTGGAATGTCTCTAACTATATTTTCAGCAGTTTTGTTTTATTTTGTAAACGAACATATTGTAATTCTCTGGTTGGCGGTCTGTTTGGCCGCTTGGGGATCTGGACCTCAGTACCCATCTGCCCTCACCTGGCTTTCTGAGTACACTGAGGTCAAAGGTTATGTTGGTACCGCCCTATTGGTCAGCAACGCCTTGGGATTTTTCATTGGTCCCCTTATGCTAGGTGTCTTGTTTAACACATATGAAATATCAGCATTCCTCTACATCTTAAGTGTCTCCCTGTGTCTGAAGTTCATTGCCTTTGCCGCCATTAATGTCTTTCTCAAGTTTTGCTGGAAGGATAGGTTTACTGATAATTGTGAGGTTGAAATGGATGAAATCGCAACCAAGGACATTTTGTTAGAAACTCACAATAAAGTATGATTTTAAAAATGTGAATATTTCAAGAATTTATTTCAATGATGAAGAAGCGATTCCGGTGTGCGGGCAGGGTGCCTTTCCCCTCCGGACCTCAAGCTTTTCAGATCCTAGTAAACTCTGCGAAACATCAATGCCAACTTCCAAAAGATTTCAAGTTACATTCTGTTCTACCTATTTGCTCCTCGATATTTTACTTATGCATAAAAACTTCGAAACTGTGGAATTTAATGAACCGAAACGTAAGAAACCGCACACTGACATCTGTCGGACACTCACAGCTTCAGACAGCTTCATCCACTACCATCTCTCAGTCCAGAAAGACAAAGCATCTTCAGCTGACCTACATTTGACAGGTAACCTGCATCTTTGTCAGCTGTTCAGGAGCAAAAGCATTATTAATAATACCCGTGCCTTAGGGTGCTACATTACAATTACGTTTAAGCCATTTCGCAATGATCAAAATTAATGCCGTTGGACATTTGTAGAAAATGTTTCAGATCAGGGAATCAGCCACGGAGCTCCTGAAGCTGTGATATTGCGCATTTTTCTGAGGGTAATGAAAGAAACCTTCAGCAGAGTCTGAGACCCACTTCTTGTGGGCACCTTTTTTCATGATTAAAATGGACTTTGCTTTAGGTAAGTGTGACAAGTTCACATCTTACACGCTCTCGTTTATTTTTGAACAACCCTCGTTCTGTTATGTGCAAAAAAACTACCTGTCCGTTTGAGTGTGTGAGACTATTAATTAGTATTCTTTATTAATGTTCTATAGTGCTAATTTTTGGCTAGTCCTTACAGTAGGGGAATAAAACTAAGTTCAACGGGCAACAATCGGGGTACAGTGGCGTATCCAGGATTTCTCAATCGTAGCCGCTGAGCCAAGGCAGGATGTGCCAAACTATTCTTTTCATCATCATTCCCAAAAGAAGAGTCGCGAAAATGAAGATAATTTTAGGTGATGAATCTTGAACTTAATTCAAGTTTATTTTCACATCGTACTTTGGATTGACAACCATCACAAATCATTTGAGTGACAACAGGACCGAAAAAACGTTGTATATTAAAACTGATACTGATATAGTTGAACAGGCATTGTTTCAGTGACATCTACAGTAGTTGATCGTTTGTGTTACATGTAGTAACTTTCAGGCAACAAACGAGACGAGGAGTGCTGGCTTCAGAATTAGTGCTGATGGCTTTGATTTTACTAGGTACTTTGAGATTCATGCAAAATACTTATCACGAATTTGCTTATGAAATTGATGTTTTGCTGAGAAGGTACTTGAATTGGAGATAGCTCACGTTCAAATTTCTCAGCTAATTATTCATATATTATTACAGGGATATTTTCTAAGAATAATAGAAGTGCCTACCTAGATATTTATAACAGAGAGCTGAACTGAATATTAAAATGGAGTATCAGTGAAAAGGATAGGTAATTGCATGATATTAGGTTTCCGTGCCTTTAACAGTGGTATGCTATTGTGACAATGCATGTGAAACATAAAGGTAAAAAAACTCAGCCTTGTTGATCGGTCAAATACATCTAGATTTTAAGGTGAACACATTTGTGAAAAAGTTCCATAACATTTCATTTCAACGAGCACAAGTTTCCAAATTAATTTGTGCACTTTTTCATACACTTTGTACAATGTACAAATAGAACTTATTTTGAGCCAATTGATCAGGTTCACGTGGAGGACAGGTCATGAGAGATACAATTGATTATAAAACCAGGCAATGTCACCAGAGTTCATATGGTTCGAGGAATAATCAATCTGCAAAAGAAAACTGTTACAGAATTGTCAATGAACGATATTCTGTACCGTTTGTTCTTATGCCCCACAAAAAATTATGTGTATATACGTATATATTTAGTTGCTATTCAATTAAAATCTAGTACACCTGTTCTGGGAGCATGTTACATTTCTATAAAATGACTCCAAGCCAAGGATAGAAGTGCATCCCGAGGTCAAATTCATAGCAACAATCGTTGCTTGTTTTCAACAGATTATATAGGAAGGATAGGCCAGAAAAGGATGGATGCCACCACGGGAGAATACGTCCTGGTCAAACAAAATGAGAAAGCCATAGAGGAAAGGTAATTATCAAAATATACTGTTTATCAAAATTACGTTTATAATTTCTCAGTATAGAATGTATGACATCGCAATTCACAGTATATATCCCAAATTAAAATATGATAAAGCCCAAGTGGAGTGATAACATGTCTTCTTTCAAATCAAAAATACATTTACAATGGAACCTCCTTTGGGTGGCCACTCCACTAGGCAGCCACTTCTCGTTTGTGGTCAAATTTCTTTTTGAAATTTGTTGGCCGCTCAAGGATATTTTACTGTATTTTTTGGTCTCACGGTAAATAAGAGGTCTTTTACCATGTACATCTTTTTAATGATTTGCAGACCGAAATATTCATGGGTATGGAAACGTAAAGTTCTCAGTACCACGGCTATTTGCTTCGGTTTCTTCTGTCTGGTAAGTATTCCATGACCACAAATATATTGTTCTAGTACAACTGTGTCAATAAGTAGAAGTAAATGTAAAACTATTGGTAATTTAGTTCGCTACAATCAAGTCTCAAGTGACTGATAATAAATGATAAGCAGTCATTTCTGACAAAGGAAATGATCAACCATTTAAAAACATTATTTTCATTTCTATCTCTGTGTGCTGTAAACTTTAATCAACTGTTTGCATGTCAATTATTTCAACTGGTCTTTTTTAATTTAATTGGGTTTCAGAGTGTAAGCAGGGGTATGATCGGTCCCACAATACCAGATTTGGAAATTTTTATGAAAGCTACAACTGCACAAATGTCCTACATCTTGGCGGGAAGGCAGCTGGGATTCATTCTCGGAAACGCTTTGGGTAAAAATTTACACAAAACAAAAAAAATTCAATGACCATCGTTATCTTTTAATTGGGACGGGGGGGACCATTTTTAGATAACTGTTTTGAACTTAGGTATATTTATTCATTGGCAGTGCTACGCCTGCTTAAAGTCTTGATTATTAGCAGGCGGCCTTATCGAGTGGTACGCTTATACTATTTTATTATTATTTAAATATATGATGTGATATCAAAGTTTTTATGAGATACCCAAGCCCTTTCCGAATTATTTTCAATGTCAACTACCAGCAGGATATTTTTCATTATTTTTTCTTCGTAATGTTATTAAAACATTTCATTATCTTTTCTCAAGGTGGCTCTCTGTTCAAGATGTGCAGTACATGGATACTCCTCCTGATATCAACATTTTTATTCACCCCGTTTATGATGATAATATCTTGGATTCCGAATGCTATTGTTTTCGGCTGTCTCATTTCTTTTGGCATGTTCTTCGCTGGATTTATGATCGGTAGGTATTCCTATCCTACTATAAATACTCAAATAATCAAGAAAGTCCTCCTACGGGAAACCGCAAGAGGCGTACCGTCCGCAGCGTAACCAATCCTTGCCCAGGGGTACCCCTCTTCAAGCACCTGACTGGGAGACCCCCCCCCCCCAGGACAGGACCAGGACAGGAGATACCCCCCCCCCCCCAACTGGGAATGGGGTACCCCACCCCAAGAAAGGACCTGAGACTGGGGTACCCCCCCAAAAAAAGGACCTGGGACTAGAGGCAGGAGAAGGGACCTAGGACCAAAGACTGGGGTACCACCCCCCCCCCCCACAGTGGACAGACAGACAGTACGCACGCAGTAACAAGAAAGTCTTCCTGTATGACCACAAGAGGCTTAACGCCCATGGTGTAACAGCACTCGATCTCCTGGCTTGGGGGGGTACCCCAATCCTGACTGGAGAGGATACCCCTATCCTGATCTGAGGTAGACCCCCAGTCCTGGTAGATGCACCCCCATCCCCCGCCTTTACAGGACCTGGGACAGAATCAGTGACAGAA
This sequence comes from Haplosyllis leylae, assembly GCA_038406175.1. Classification (NCBI taxonomy): domain Eukaryota; kingdom Metazoa; phylum Annelida; class Polychaeta; order Phyllodocida; family Syllidae; genus Haplosyllis; species Haplosyllis leylae. The sequence continues at coordinate 12,735 of JBCAUG010397693.1, forward strand.
CTGGGGGTCCCCTCGAAAAGGACCCGAGTCCAGAGGCTGGGGTACCCCCCTCCACTAAAAAGGACCTGGGACCAGAGGCAGAGGCCCATGTTAACAGACACCTGTAATAAAAACATAACCTCCCGTCGTACTTGGTACGCGGGCGGCAATAAAAACGCTTGAAAATATGGCTGCCATTGGCAAATGATCTTGTAATGCAGTGGCTCAGTAATACAGGTTTTACTGTACAAAATGAGGCGATTAAAAATTAAATCAGTTCTTCTTTATTTGTAAAGCACTAGTATTCTTCTATTCCGCAGTGGGGAACATGGCTATTGTCCGGATATGGGGAAATAAACATGGGCCTTTCATGCAGGCGCTTCACTGCATATACTTCGCTGGATTTCTCTTCGCATCCCTCATTGCCAAACCGTTCCTTTCGGATACGGAAGTAGATGGCGTAAATCCGGATCAAATTTCAGTCATCCACACAAAAAACAACAGCATTCTGGACAACGACAACAGAACAGTTTCAGTAAAAACAACCAAATCACCGGATTTAAATGGAAACTGGACAGATATTAATGGTGGTTCTTCACTAGGTTCAACCCAAATTAGTGACAGCCGGGTGCAAATACCATACATGATAGCTGGTGCATTGTGTCTTTTGGCCAGTATATTTTATGTGATAATGTTTTGCATAGATCGCCGAACTAATAAACAACCAGTTCGAACGGAAGAAAACAACGACACGAAAATACAAGGAAACCCTCTGGAGAAGGGCCACAAAATCGTGTTCGTTGCCCTGGTTTTCTGCCTGTTGTTTTCATACACATCAACTGAAATCAACTACTCGGTGTTTCTATCAGTATTCCTCGTCCAATCACATCACTACACTCCACAAGACGCCGCCATTACGCTTTCAGTTTACTTCACGGCGTTTGTCGTCGGAAGAGCAATTGGCATCTACATCATAAAGAAGATCAAGCCGAAGACACTGCTCGCTGGAGGGATAGCTTTGACTGTGATTTCTAATGTTATGCTGTATTTTTCTCACTCACACGCGGCTCTAATCTGGGTAACGATATCCGTGGCGGCACTCGGAATGTCGACGCAGTACGCCACCATAGTTTCCTGGACAACAGAGTACATCGACTTCTCAGGGTGGGCTGGAACAGCCATTTTACTAAGCGGTGCCACTGGCTACCTAATCGGACCCTTCTTATTCGGCGCCTTATTCAACGTGTTTGGCATCAGTTCGTTCATGTACATTCTATCGTCCGCCATCGTGCTACAAATAGTACTGTTTGTAGTTTTATATGCATTTGTGAAAATTTTATAAATACAGTAGCAATAAAACATGTCCGTACATTAAAAAATTCAATATGTATTAGAAGACAAATTATCCATTTCTGTCATTTTATCGACGGATACATGGATGTCCGCGCAAAACGAGTCTCACTGCACAATCAAAGAACAAAGTAGTGTTTTTCACAACATCCTGTTTTCCTGCTCTTAAACATGACCTCTGCACAATAACTCAAATTTTGAAACCTATTAGGATTATATTGATATTGTTGTTGTACTGTTATGATATTGAGAAGTGTTCTTATGTCGTTACTTCAACGTGATTATGTGATTTATTAACCACGAAAAAAAATGTTATCAGTAAAGATGTCACATTGAACGCTGGTTAGTTCTAGGACCTCAACGTTTACGTATCCGTTTTCTCGAATCGCAAAGTGAGCGCAATATTCACCATACCCCCACCCCGCTTCCTCCTCCTAACCTCTTTTTTTGGTTATTTCTCTGCGATATTATCTCACATGTAACCAAAAGAAGTCTGGTGGTGCGTCTGGTGCACCCCCACTGCGCCATGTGTGGAAAATCCTGGATCCGCCACTCAGTTAACACTTCACAGTTGCGTATTCCGAGACCCAACGACATTTTGCAGTGTTGGGATTCTGGACGCTGATCATTTCCAGTATCGGATATAGGATTTAGTGATGTAGGGGGCGCCTCAATTGAGGCATCGTGGATGTAGCGAAAAGCGGGGATGTGCATGATAAAGGAAACTAAATACGCCCCAGCTTTAAAGCCTGCCTTGAGGTCCAACAATTCTAACATATGAAAAGACATTTCTTGCTTAAAAGTTAAAACGGAGTGAAGCGAGCTGAAAATATCAAACATTTCTCAACTTCCCTGATTCCTCCACGAATTTCGCTGACAGAACCCTGGGATCTGAACCTTGGTATTTCACTATTTGATATCAGTATTTTTGGAATGGCTGTGATAGCAATAATGACTTAAAATGTAGATATGACATCCAAATATCTGGATTCATCTGTATTTGTTTACTTAGTCCATATTTGCGATGGCGATGAGCATACAATTTGTGTGAACATTCTGACTGTAGTTCAGTGATGGTGATTCTTGAGAGGCGGAAAGCTCATGCACCAGATGTCTCACATAATATTTTTCTGATTATTGGAGCAGAAACCAAAATGGAGGATACAACAGGTTAAATATTGTATTACAAGATAAAACATTGTACTTTACTAATACAAGGTTTAGTTTTACGTTTTCCTTAAGTGTGGCATAATCTTCGAACGAAAAAACAACGTTTTGCAATTTGAGAAAAGGCGACACGGGTAAGTCTATTTTACATAGTCATTCATGTAAATTTGCCTCTCTGGCTGATGTATATTTCCTGGTTAAGTTAAAATAGGGTGCGAGTCTCAAACACTTGTAAATTGTATAAAAAAGAAAAAAAAACAATGATAAAAATGCGGAGAATAACTTCTGACAGTAATGCTTCAGAAATCTTAATTCCGTCGCTTTTTTCCAGAACGATCAATGGCAAAATGATTTACGACTTAAATTAAATTAAAATTTAGGTCACTACTTAAATTAAATTTCAATAACACTCAACACTTTCCTACTTTGCAATTGCGTAATTCTTTCTTGTACTAAGGATATACTCTTCTTTGTACTTGGACATGTACGTTTTGTACACGGATACCCTACCTGCTTATTATTCTGGTCACACCGCGATACTTGTGACTCAGTAATCTCAATGCGACAGTAGAGTTCAGTGATAAAAAGTTTTCGAAGTAAATAAATAAGCTGATGCCGCCAACTGTTCCTGTGTGCTGACATCATGTCATTTGGTTCAAAATCATATTGTCCTCACAAGGAAATTCATTTAAATTTTAGGAGTCCACAAAAGAATAAACGGCACATGAAGTGCGATAAAGTGCGACATACACGGTTAAGTAACCTTGTTTCTGCACCTGCGACATAGTTTCACTGAGGTTTTCAATGTCGCTAGGTGTAAAAGTGTATGCATCCGTCACAGGCGAAATAGCTTTGCTGTGAGGCACTTGTTTCTTAACTTTTGAAATAGACCAGTGTGCGATGCAGAAACGAGGAAGCCCTTTAATTAAATATCTTTCTAGTTTTGAATGAGTACACTGAACAGAAGTTTACAGGTATCATTTTCACGTCGAATAGGGAAAATTAATTCACACAAGGTATGAGTTTATTTCCTTTTTAGCAGAGCTGTTTTAACAGCTTTGCTCTTTAAATGGGAAATATTTTTGGCTGAAATCTCACAATTTCTCAC
>JBCAUG010397804.1:2173-16338 GCA_038406175.1 Haplosyllis leylae
AAATGGAGTAACTGGCAGAGCAAATGCACATCATGTTGACTTGAACAGAAATTTTCCCGATCAGTATTTCACGACCCGTCAGAACAAGAAGCAGGAGCCGGAGACATTGGCTATCATGCAGTGGCTTGAAGATTACCCTTTTGTCTTGTCTGCCAACCTTCATGGTGGTTCACTAGTAGCCAATTTTCCCTATGATGACACTAAGAACGGCCATTCAGTCTACAGTAAGAGTCCGGATGATGCAACGTTTAAGATGATTTCCGAGGCTTTTTCATTGGTAATTGCCTTGTTTGAACTGACCATTGTATCGAAAACTGTTCTAGTATATTGTTCACGCCTTTAGCAACGTGGGGTTTTCAAGTGATAATTTTCTGGGGAATTTTTAATAAAATTGTAATATGGCGTGATGGTTGCTCTGAATTCAAATTCTGATCTACCTCAGGCACACTCAACAATGCACAGTGGTCACCCTTGTCCCAAATTGTCACCACATGAGTATTTCAAAGATGGCATAACCAATGGTGCCCAGTGGTATAGTGTTGCAGGTAATTTGACAAATTCATAATTTTTTTAACTTTATGAAAACTCTGTTTACAATTTATTTTACAAGTTCTTTTTCCGGGAAAAATTAACCAGTCAGCAATGTGGAAACAGTGACTTTGTTGTGTATTAACAGGTGGAATGCAAGACTGGAATTACCTTCACACAAACTGTTTTGAAATAACTGTGGAAATGGGATGTACCAAGTACCCACGAAGTCCACAATTACCTTCCTATTGGGAGGCCAATAAATACTCACTCCTGGTTTATATGGGCCAGGTTCGTATGTAATCTCATTTTATCAGGGTAAAATCAACTTGATTAAAGGTATTTTATTTATGGTTTCTGTTACAAAAACCACGGATTAAATGGTAAATTTGAGATTTCTAGACGTTCTACGTTTATATTTTCAGAACAAATTACACAGCGGTTTTGGACTTGAATAAGTTTTAAACAGTCCAATTCCAACTGCTTTGTGAATTCTATAATTCCTAGTTGTTTTAAACATGGATTACTGTGAACAGTTCATCCTTTTTAGCTTATAAATTCAGGATTTTCACTTATTACGAATGTAGTAGTCACGTTTATTACTAAAATGTACTAAAAGCAAATTGGATAGGTAATTTAAATAAGGTAATTACTTAAATTGTTTGGGTTTTTTTTTTTACAAATCTAGGTGCACAAAGGTTTTCGAGGTTTCGTTACTGACGCCAAGTCGGGAGCAGGAATTAGAGGAGCCAATATAACTGTGGAAGGAATCAACCATGATATACTTACAGCTGCTGACGGTGATTATTGGAGGTTGTTAAATCCTGGTCATTACACCGTAACTGCCTCGAAGGAAGGGTGAGTCACGCGCTGTTAAAACAGTTTTGCAGAGTTTATAGTAATTAGTGCAGTGGCGGTTCCAGGATTTCCCAGAGAGGAGGACGCAAAACCCTGAGGGGGAGTGGCAACCTATTCGAGGTTTGACCCAATTTTCCCCGAAAACTGCACGTAAATGAAGAAATTTTGGCGAAGGACGCGCCCCCCTAGACCCGCCACTGTAGAGCTGGTGGGCCTTTATTAATGAAACCAACTGAAAGTCTTGGTGTAAAAAGACACCGGGAATTTCGAATTTCATCTCATTTGAAATGTGGCCACCTTGACCAGATATTGGTTATTAGGTTGTTGATGAAGTACAGACAAAGTGAACAATTTTAATCAACAGTTTTAGAGATTATAACTTAGAATAAGTGAACAACAAATACACCATATTATAGAGATAATAGTTTAGTGTTTATACTATGTTTACCAATTTATGGTATATGATTTCGAAAAATGTATCTGTAGATATGAAGGGATGGGTACCTCTGTGGAAGTAACGGATGGAGCCGCCGCTGTTGTGAACTTTACTTTGAAGTCTCACAATCTGAACGAATGGTCCAGAGCTTACGACTTCAACATTGCTGAAAATCTGAAGAATGACTCTTACACCAGCGCTAAGGATGTGAAGGAAATATTGACAAAATTAGCCAGGTATGTTTTGGTTCGAGATTCATGATTATGTGGACCTTGTATCAAGTACCCCAAGGAATGATTTTATACATTTTATTTTTAGTTCCAACCCTGAAGTGGCTCACACTGATAGGCTGGGAAAGACCGGAAACTCTCAGGATATTTTCCAGATACACATTAGTCACGAAATAAAAGACGGTGACCACGATAAGAAGTTGCACGTTTTTTTGATTGGAGCTCTCAGAGGGGATGAACCACTTGGAACGGAAGTGCTGATTAGACTTGCGAGACATCTGGTAAAAGGTGAAAATAGCCTGGTAGATAATTGACCAGATTTCAAACGGAGAAAGTAGATGCACAACCCTTCCAAATATTGATTCTTTTCAAATATATTGGCAACTGTGTACAAACTATTTCGTGATACTTATAGAGGAAGGTATCTCTAGGTATTGTTACTCCTTCAAAACAGTTTCTTGTGATCTTGCAGGCCATTCGCTGGGAAATGATAGGATTTCCAATTTGTTAGAAAGGACATACTTCCATATTGTGCCAATGTTTAATGTGGATGGGTTGCAACAAGCAATTCCAGGGGATTGTACTGGGGATGAGTATGAGGGTCCACGCTTCGACGATAAATTCACCGAAGAAAAGGTAAGTAGAAGAAGCCACAAAATAAGGCACCAAATACTGAAAATTTGGCGTCCATCAAGGTTTATTCAGATTTACTTACGATTTTTTTAGATTAACGTCCCGTTTATTTTTCAAGGGCTCTTCTGAAGTGGAGATACTCAAGTCACTGTTTGAAAAGGAAATCATTCATTTGGCGTTAAGCATCGAATCTGGCGGTTTATTGGTGCGATATCCGTTACATCAGAATGTCCGACTAGAAGCCAGACAGATAACGTCAAAGACTTACGACGAAGACACTTTTGAGATGCTTTCCCAAGCATTCCATACTAACCATCCCAAGATGAACGGTCCCCTATGCGAAGGACAGAAAACAGGAGTTTCTGTCAATGGAGCGGAATGGGAAAAGACGCAGGGGGCTCTTATGGATTATATGTACTTTAAAGAAGGCTCTTTAATGGCAAGTTCTTAATTTAATATCTTATTAGAAATACTTGGATATGTAGTATGCACGTTATTCCTTTATGTTTGTAGTTATTTGTTTTGTAGCTATCAGCGCACATATCATGTTGCAAGTATCCTCCAGCGGCACAAATTCCGATTTTTTGGTCGGAGAGTATGATTCCCATAATTAATTTCCTCGAAGCCGGCCAACAAGGTAAAAAAATTTAACCACGCAGATTCATTTGTCAGATGGAAAAAGTTACTTTTGCAATTATTACACTTATTTTTCATCAACTCCACACGTCTGTATGCGAATTGTGAAAATCAACATGTGAATTACAAACTTTTATTTTCAGGAGTTAGAGGTCAGGTATCGAACATGAAGAGCGAGCCTCTCCCGAAAGGCAGCGTAACCTCGATCTCAACTTCAATCTCAACTATTCACAGTCACGAGCAACCAATCAAGCTCTTCAAATCGGCATGGTATTCACGAATTCTACCAGTAGGAAATTTTGAACTAAAATCGTCAGCTCCAGGTATATCTTTAATTTCTTTCAAACTGTGTGAACCAGGAAATTGCATTTCTCTCTTGTCGTTTCGATGGTTGCACCTGTATTTATTTTTGGTAGGTTACGAACCACAGACAAAACTTGCAACAATAACACAGGGATCGTGGACAGAAAGTGATTTTACCCTCAAAGCAGAGTTAGCAACATTGAAATATTCAGACTTCAGTAACATAGCACACTACCTTTCTAACATAACTTCAAAATATCCAGAAATCACAAAGATGTACAGGTAAGATGTACTACTTTTGTTTTTAAAAAGAAACGAATAAAAGCAGTGGTAATATTTTGAAGGAGAAAATATATTTACATGAAGCTGCAGTTGGAAATGTATGATTTTAGTATTGGAGTATTGGAAATTTAGAAAAAGAAACGAATAAAAGCAGCGGTAATATTTTAAATGAGAAAAATATTTACATAAAGTGGTAATTGTAAATCTTGTATGATTTTAGTATTGGAAAATCGGTAGAAGGCAGAGATTTGTGGGTATTGGAAATTGGATCAAATCCTGGAGAACGAAAGGACGGTCAGGCACACGTAAAATTTGTTGGTGGGATACATGGAAACGACTTGGGTGGTGCACAGCTGTTGTTACAACTAGCACAACACTTGTGTGAAAACTATCAAACAGATTATTTCATAACAGAGGTATGATTTTTGTCATTTTAGTATGTCCTTCCCTGGAGGGAGTGGAGAAAACTATCTCGAGGCGACCGCTAAAACTTCTTTCAAGTGATCCGCCTTTTCAGTGAGTCGTGCATGAGGTTCTAAATGACGGGAACCTTTGGACTTATTCACAGCCAGGTTCTCTGTTTGCAGTATAAGAAACATACAAATTCAGTGTATTGCTGTGATCAATGACGACAATGATGATCCGAGTACTAGGTGCAAACGCAGACACTCAGCGCGAATAAGGCCTTATGATTTAAAACTACTGTGGTGTTGTAGTGGAACTGTATAGTGGAATGGGACCAGTGACTTCTATAGAATTACATAAAAGTTTTCACACTGCACCAGGATTGGGACAGGGAATGGGACCGGGATAAACAGCTGGTTTTCAACACAGCAACAAAATACCACTCCTGGTGCACTGTGAAAACATTGACCTTATCTTTGTTCTACTGCCACAGTTCTCGGCGCCCGTTCTGGTCCTTCTCTAATCGGTCTCTGTACATAATGCATCAGTTTCGGTATCGACCAGTTTGAACAAACCGCAATGCAACACTTGTATAACAACACGATTACAAGCAGGCCGATAGTGATTCCATGATTCTTCCCTTTTCTTTTTTACATGGTCAAACATAAGTCATAATAGTAGTATATCAACTTTATTAGGTAAAGGTGTCTACTCAGGAGGTTTGTTCTGTTTTCTGTTTGCGTTTGGTGAATTATGTTCAAAGATCTTTTGATTCGTAGTTCTGCTCATGGAAAAAGCATCCGAGAATACTAAATGCTGCATGTGCTTTTCCATCGCAAATAGTATTTGTAGAATGTATACTAATATTCTCCGTCACAAGCAGCACGATTACTTGGAACGGAATTATGTCGAAGGTACGCAGGATGTCAGTTGGTAATATTTCGAGAATGTTACGTGGACTTTAGAGTGGTTCCGAATTGAAAATTATTACGTGTGGGACAGTTCTGTTGAAGTTCCGAAGTTTGATTGAAGCCTCACAATTTGATGTTTTCAAGTTCACTCAATAACAATGCAATCTTTGTGATCAATTCACGTCAAACGATTGAGCTGTGGACACGGAAGACAGAAGATTATTTACCGCCTCCTACTTAGTACGAGGGAGGGAGGGCTATAATTTCAGTCGTCTTTTATAACTGGAGGAGAGGGAGGGGAGGATTCTTATCCGTGATTCACTGGGAAGCTACAATAAGATAGGATCCACCCCCAGGCCCTGACATCCCACCGACCCCCGGGAAGGATTAGTTAGGAAAGACCTGCCAGCAAGCAGGGCCCATCCCAATAGTTACAGAAAGGCTGTCTTGTTTACCAACGAATATAGTCACTTTTGATAACAATAATTGGCATCACTTTGCTTGTGTAATACCACGGGGTGAAGGCGGTCCTATTGCATCATGAAATGATCACAACTAAATTTGCATGAGACCTATCAAACACATACATTGCGCTACGGAAATTTAATTGCATGGGTGCTTCTGAAATGCAAAGATTAGATGGAACCTAACAAATTCACTCATGGAAAATTGTGTTGCAAGCCTAAAAAGCCTGGGAAATTATAGCCACAATAGACATGATCCCCTCCAATTATTGTATATTACATGACTTTTTTGAATTGGGAACTAACTTTTCATTCTTCTATTTTTGTCTGTTGTATGTCGGGTTTGTTGCTAACATATTTCAGCTGATCTTGTACAATAATTATATCGTTGGACAGTAGCTAATTTTATGGGCTCTCTCAAATGAGATGAACTCATGAAATACTTATTATGTTTTTATGTTCGTGGTCATTAGGCTTATTATTCTCTATTAATAACTGACAGTCATTAGTGTATTTCGATTAAAGAGAAAGGGTTATTCTTAGAAACCTAGGCAGATTTAAAGTTATGGTATGATCACCAAAGTTCTTTTTCGCATTATTCTTTATTTTCCCAACCACAGATATTCTGAGGTTTTGGTGTAATTTCTTTCAGCTTTTGAAGGCCACGAGCGTCCACATACTGCCGGTTATGAATCCAGACGGTGCCACAAAAGCCAAAATGGGAGATTGTAAAAGTGAAGTCGGCAAAAATAATGCCCATGGTGTGGACCTGGATGTAAATTTTATTGGTAAGAAAAAAATATAATTTTCTTGTGAAAAGTTTTAATGATAATAGGATGATGATATGATTGACAACAAAAGGAATTGAGGAATTCATTTAACTTACAGAAAACGAATAAAAGTTCACTCAGAAAAGTCATGTTTTCAGATACGAGTCTAGGTGCCACCGTGGAACCGGAAATTGAGGCGGTCATGAATTGGACACAAAGTCACAAATTTGTGACTTCAGTGGCACTGCAGGGCGGGGCATTAGTCGCAAAATATCCACTGAATAAACCCAAAGCTCAAGGTATAGTTGTTACCGGTCAGTTGGGAGTTGAAAAATGGCTGGCACATGAAAAGAATATTTGAAAAAATGAAAGTTACTTCATTTCATCGTAGTATATGAAGCATATTAAATTCGTGGGAATTTTATGGACCTCTTTTTCAGCATATGTTTTTGATTCAACTTTATTCCAGGAGGTGCGTGGTTCACTCCTGATCAACTGATCTTCAAAGACCTGGCTTTTAGATATACGCAATATCACAGTCACATGTCAGAGAAACAACTGTCTCCGTGCCCCAACCAACCAGGTACACTAAGCATTATCAAAATATTTGTATCACAATCTTTCAAACTAGCCTTTGTTGATGTGTCAAAGAAGATACCAACATCAACGGGAACATTTTCAATCTAAAATCTTTGAAATTTCCATTCCATTGAAGTTTATTGACATCAGGTAAACTTGATGATTTTTAACACATGGAATTATTTTAGTGACAAAACAGAGAAGCACTGACGTGTCTAAAGAGTTTATTCATGCAGTTTTTGTTTACAAATTTTGGTGAAAATAGGCCCTCCCATCCTACGGAAAATACCGAATCAATCTCAAGGATAATGGTATAAAGTATAAATAGGTACTAAATAGGCTCAGAACAATTTGCAGCATGGAATTTAATTTTCACATATATTACATATTTGTAGCTGATTCTGAAAATGGTACAATCAACGGAGCACTATGGCAACCGCATCTTGGCAGTATGGCTGACTGGAACTATGAGTATGCACAATGTTTAGAGTTAACAGTGTACACAGGATGTTGTCACTCACCAAACGAAGAGACGCTCTTGCAGCTGTGGAAAGATCATTACCCGGCGCTAGTAGCGTTCATCCAACAGGTAAGCCAAGAAACAATATTTTTTGAAATTAGAAATTGAATTTCTTTCTTTCAAGCCTAACTTGCCATTCACATTAATCGCGCGTGAAATAGTAACTTATGACTATGCTTAATATTATGTTACAGGTACAGCACGGGATACGTGGCTCTGTTTTAGATAGAAAGAACAACCCGATAGAGGCCGCCGAGATAAGTCTCAGTACGGGAGGGCAGACTGTGTACTCAGGACAAAATGGGATATTTTGGAAAGTTTTGAAACCTGGAAAATATACCATTAGCGTCACTGCGCCGGGTTTTAATACTGTAAAGAAGGTGAGTGGCATTAAGGGCCCGTTTACACCAAGCGTCAGCGTCAGTGTAGCGTCAACACTGTGATGACGGACACAGCTCTCATTGACCACAATGCAGTTGCTCCAAAATGGGTTGCAACCCCATTCTGGAGCAACTGTTTGTTTCCATTCTTTTCAATGAGAGCTGTGTCGCAAGTGTCATGTCAGCAATGACGCTGATGCTGGGTGTAAACGGGGCCTTACACAGGTACAGTGTAGTTACCGTCCGCGTCCGTAGGACAGGGGTTGGCCCTACCGGGACAGGACGGGGCGGGCGGCACGCCTCTTGTGGTCACGCAGGAGGACTTTCTTGTTTATCCACTGTTGCTGTTAAAAAAATCAATTGAAACAAGGCATCAAACTTCTACGAACGGTAAATATTTTTCTCTCTCATTTTTTGTTGCAGGGTGTGGAGGTAGCTCATGACAAAGACGTTGTTGTTGTTACGATTCATTTAAAGAAGCAAGATTTTATATTTGGACTTTCTCTTCTATCCGTGATACTTTTAACAGGTAAATCAAGTTCTGATTTCAAACTTATTACATAGTTTGGTGTAATTTACAGATCCTTTAAATCCAGGTATATCCAGTGCACAGAACTTAAAAGACGTATTTTAATGGTGAAAAGTTTGATTACATTATTGGTCACAAATGCGCGTTCTGCTCTGTATTTCAGCTGCTGCATGTTTACTGCTGGTTTTCATGATTGTAACCATATCGTGTTGCTGCTGCAAACAAACCGAAAAATACAAAATAGGTAAATTTGTGGTTGACAGACAAAAAGGAGTAAAAAATATTTTCGCTTTAATTTCTTGATTTGGTTGAATTAATTGTACCCGTCAAACGCTGTGATATTTTTATGGGTAGAATAACGGGCTGAAAAATCCATTGCATTTCAGGTTTTCATCGATTAAATGATAATGATTACTATGAAGATGATTATTTAGGCATTCCGCTGAACGGTAAAAGTTTAGCACATGAATATCATGATGACCCTTTGTCTTCAAAACCTGTTTTCCCAAAGGTAAGTATTTGTACTTATTTGGCAACAACATGAAATATTTTTTGTTAAATACCAACAGTTTGGTTAATCACTCTGCCATTGGCAATGTAGGTTTTCCATTTCTTTAATTCGTTTATATTTTCCCCGGAACACTGGGATTTTTATCGCAACTGAGACGCTTATAGTTTAAATCTTTGTTTTAAATGCTTAATAGGAATATCATGACGAACTCGACGATGATTCCTCAGAAGAAGAATTCGTCTACCCGTCACAAAAACGTTTTTCATCAAGGTAGTGCGAGAGAAAAAAAATGTCTGTGAAACTTGAATACTATTAAAAAAGTACCAGTGAATACCATAGATTTTTTTTGCTCGATACTATACAAAACTCTGCTGGAGTTTTAAAATTAATGGATACTCTAAATTGGCATGCTATCTATAAATCTTAAAAAAGAGTTTAGATTTGCGGTTTCAGTAAATAGCATTTGTATATACCATTTTGGCTTTTAAAAACTTTTATTTAAAAGACAAAGTCCGAAGTATATTTTAAAATATATGCTGTGATCTGAATTAGTGAGAATGAGAGGGTTCAGCCATGGACATTAATGGAATCAGATTGTTTTTAAAGAATCTCATTGCAGTCGTACAATTGAATTAAGTTTATGTGTTTTTGAACCGTCATTTAAAATGTATAATTTGGTTAAATGTAAATTCAAGTTGTTCTTTTTGATTGTGTTTGGTAACGGAAATAAGTATACAGTTAAACAAAATCAAGACACTTGTAGAATTCGAAAAATTGAAATATGTCAACAAAAGTAGTGCTTAATGATGTCAATCAAGTAACCACCGAATTGTTTTGTGTTGTAGAAATATCAAAGAAAGTCAAATCTGTAAAAATATTTTTTACGAATGAAAGAAAGACATCATTATCTTAGTTTCACAATGTATTTTGCGACGGAACTTACGATTTTTACAATATTGTACCAGTTATGTGCCAAACGATCTAGCGTACAGCTTAGTGAAGATGGTATACGACGTAAATTTCTTCTTACAAATGCCATAAATATTTTTGTATGCACCAAACAATGAAACTATAATTATGTCACCCAAAAGAAGTATTTTGTGCGTTTATTTGCCGGCTTTTCTTGTTCACCTCAATGCCTTGTTTGATTTTGTAATGGAAGGTAAAGGTTGATGCCTTTTGTATTGTTGTGGCTTATTTACAGATTCCGATTCCAATCCCGATTCCAATCCAATTCCTGTACTCTGCAGTTGGTATGGGAATATAAATCTGACTCGATGAAGTGTGAAAAGTTCTGTATATTACAAAGTAGTCATTTGATTTGCGTCGGAATGGGAATCAAAATTCAGCAATGTAAATTAGCCATTGGTCAAAAAGAAATCCCGAAGACGTGAAATTAAAATTCTGTGATTTTCTGAGCATTTCATCTTTGTGCAATGATATCCTCTTAAAACTAGTGAACACGTGTAAAGTGCCTTTTTAGTGAGACAATGTCAGCATTGATAAATCTGTATCTTGATATATTGCAACGGTAGGTTTTAGTACAAATACAAAACGGGTCATTTGGTCTCATGTAAAGCTATGTCTGAGCGAGATCTTGTAAAATTCGCAAACATGAGTGTTAAGCAAATTTCGACCAGGTTTTCTACATGACTTTGTGAAATTTCTACCTGATAGCAACCAAATCTCGAATTTCAAATTGATGCAAAGGCCTCTTGGCTTTCCTGTTTTAATATGTGTTTTGTAGTGTGATTGGTACGAGGGATTTACTGTTTCATACATTCCTGCCGCGAGCAATATTGATTTCAATTACATGTGTAAGCATTATGTGAAGGTGCCTTTAGTTAAATATTAATTTGGTACTGTTTGTATTTATTCTTTATTCACTGCGCTGTGATGAATCACGCAAATTATTGTACGATGTGATTAAAATTTAGTCATAATGTTCATGTTAATAAGACTTCATGTAAAGGATTGTGGTAACTGGTTGTATTGTTCACTTGAAAGTGACCGACCACACAGGAAGCTTTTTGTAGCCAGAAATGTGAAAGAAGTATTTTCTGCGTCAGTTTACAAAACAACTGTTACATATATTTTGAGAGAAAACTATTGTTGAAAAAAAAAGTAATATAATGGCTAATACTGAAAGAGTCGCATTGTTTTGTTGTGAAATTGATCATTTATTGATCTTATGACTACTTATGTTAACTAATAGATAATGTTAAATACTATCTAATGACGTTACTCCCGCCTCATTCGCAACACAAGTTTCATTCTATGTTGTTTCTTGTTACATAGGTGAGTTTTTCCGTCCTTACATAATTACTTATTAATCTCGAAACGATTTTGCAAAGTTCTTCACCTACTCTTGTCATTTCAACTAATAATCTTTTTTTTTTTTTTTTAGAATTTTGCAGTTCGTCTCCGATTCGTGACACAAAACAGCTCAAAAATAGAAAGGTATGCATCGCAAGATGTCACAAACACTGGGGTAAGTTTTCTGAAATAATTTTTTAAGATTTGAGACATTTGAGATTGTTGGCGGTCGGGGAAGTGGCAAGAGACTGGTCAAGTGAGAGATCGTGTTTGAAAGTAAACAAACATCGGATTCTTTCTGAATGTTTTTTTTTTCATTACATTTTTTATTCGTCAATGATTTCAAGAATAATGTCATAATTTTACTGACCTATCTTGGTTTCAAAAAAGGGTCATCTCAAAATCCGATTGTTCTTCTCGTTGATTTCACTATTGTGGCAATTAGGTGCATGAGAGACTTCCGTGTGATATTTCATAATAATGGCACTTAGACAAAAGTAGATTCTAATGAAAGTTTATACAATGCTTGATCTTGGTAAATGCTGCTTTTGTGGGTGGTTATTTACACGTGGAACAGTATACAACCATTTCATATGAGACTTCGTCTACGTATTGTCTTGAATACGAAATTCTTGTGCATATTATTTGTATTATACAATGAAAACTCTGTAGAACTAATGTAAAAACCTACCAACAATATCAAAACTGCACAAAGTGCATCTGATAATCTCAAAAGAGTTTGTCTTGCATTGCATTTGCGCCTCATAGTAATAGTACAGTGGCAGATAAAACATATGGAGATGGTATGAGTGATTTTCCATTATTGTTAGTCCGCTTACTGTTGTTTTTATTGCATTTCCTCTGCTGTCATGTAAACTTTCGTCACATGTATCATACGTTTGACCAACAAAATGAATTGGACTAAAAATGTCTCGTCTCAGAATGTTGCAACTTCATGACAATACTATTGTTATTGAATGTTTGCTGCTGCGAAATGTTTCGATATTGTCTAACATATTTTCCTACTAAGTAACTGTTCAGTAATCAAGGTTGGTTTCTGAAATTTGTGCTGTGTACGTTGTGTCATATTTGAGACAGTTCCCCCACCATGACCGTTTTGAACATTTCTTCTCGGGCTTCAAAGTGAAACACTCAGTTCCAACGTAATTAAAATAGATGTAGCCAATCATGTTTGCCACGCTGCCTCCAGCTGATTTCAAACAGGCCTTGAATCTGAAGAAAATGGATCATGATATTAAAATCGATCTTGGGAGAACAATAAAAGAACAATAGATTCACGGCTTCATTATCTATACAAGCCGATTAAGTTCCTTTAGAGTGCTGTTTACATGTAGCGTGTGCGTCTGCGTCAACGTCTGCGTGAAGTTTTGTATTGAGTTAATGGTGACGTTGACGCACATAGAGGCAATGGCTTCAGACCCAATTTCTGCGTCAACCATTGACTAAACAAAACTTGACGCAGACGCACATGCTACGTGTAAACAAGCCCTAAATTTGTCATCGATGATGTACTAATTGCTGGCTCGTTTAGAGTCAGCTAAGTGATTGAAAGAAGGGGTCCATAGTATTTTGGGAATATGTCTTGGCACTTTTATGATAAGCAGGTCTACTTAAGCTGCAGTGATTGATGAGAATTAGTTTACACAGAATGCCATCATGACGTGATGTCATAATGATGTTATATCATAGCAACCGCCAGCCTGTTTTTTTTTCTTTTGAGAACCCAAGCGGCGGAACGGGAGACAGGTTGCACCTGTGGACTAAGAAATGTATTACACAGAATGTTCGTTTACCTTTCCTCACACGTGCAGTGGGTGATGGTGTGTAACCTGTAGTTCCAGTAGTTGTAGTTTGTTGAGAAGCTGTCGATCATGTACGGGCAATGATCGTGTTCCCTGCAGCAGCGGTCAGTACCTACATTGTCTCCAAGATCGTCATACCCAGCGGCGGCTTGGTCTCCGCGTCCACACCAGTTGGTACCCGGATAGATCATGGAAAATAAACTGCGCTTCGACCTGGAATTGAATTTTGTGCTTCTTTTGTGATGGTCTTTCCTAACGGCATCGAGTTTCTCTTGTCGGATCCTGTTGTGTTCCTCCTGGTGTTTTTCTATTCTTAATGCTCGGACCTGTTTCTTGAAGGATCTGCATGTTCGCAGAAGACCTCTGAAGTGCACCAGCTCAGAAACCTGCACTGAGCTGGCGTCTTCCTCATCATCCTCTGTTCCTGGAACCTCAAAAGTGTCAAACTTGTTCATGAACTTCTCGACGTCAGGTTCATGTGTACTGATGTTACAATCAAGGATCTGCTTGTTTTTGTAAACGATCCAGACGAGTCGGTTGCGCTTCAAGGCCTCTCTGACAAACAGGAATTGTTCACCCTCGGATGGCACGGTTGTCTCCAGGGCTCGGACTCCGTCCAGGACGACCCTCGTCTCCTCCTCCCCAATATCAGAAATCTGGAAAGTATCGCGGATCATCAGTGACAGAGCCACAAATTGAAAAGTGCATTTCTGTGCGACAAGTGATAAGTCTGTCTTGTTGCGGTTAATAGAATTGAGTTTAAAATGCATGTGGACTGTCAAGAATTGTCTCGAAATATTGTTGGAAATAGGCCTGAAGCAGTTGAACAGAGAAAATTCGAGGAACTAGGTGACGTTTTTTACAACTTTTTCTTGTATATTTGCTCCTTCCTAAACAATCGGACAATTGAGACTCAACTTTGGCAAAAGAAAAGTTAGTTTTTGTTTTTCTAAGAAAAGGGAGTGAGACAATATTAGGGAAGGCAGAACGACTACGACTAGTCGACTAGTCGGATATGAGTCCGACTAGTCGACTACCATTTTGTTAGTCG
>JBCAUG010397915.1:0-16336 GCA_038406175.1 Haplosyllis leylae
CAAAAGTTCAAAGGGCCATCTATGGAGGAGTGATTACGTAATCCCCTGAATGGGGGGATTACGTAATTACTCCGCCAGAGTGGCCCAATATTCTCTATTAAACCCCCCCCCCCACCTCAAAAAGTTACAATTTAAGCTAGGTCTTTAGACTTGCAGCTTTACAGTTTACCCACCCACCCCCAAACCTATTGTAAACAATTGTCATTTTAGCTGGGGCCTCAGATTTGCAGTCACAGTCATATCCCGAGGAGACCTGCACGTGAATCACTTGCTGCTAGTTTTTACTGCCCAAAAATCACCTTTTCGAACGGGATAATGAACAATGTTACGAGAAAAGCAATTTGGAAGAACTTTTGTGTGAAGAAAATGAGACATGAGGGTAATAACCAACGTCATCAGTGCTCAATATGTTGGGAGATTGATTTCTGAACCAACTAACCACCTGCATAAATTTCTTATCAGATGAAAGGAAGAGTAAAATTGCTTTTACATATGCTAATGTCCATAAAAAGCAATATGGAAATTAGCTTAGTTTCAATCTTATTCGGTAGTTTACAAAAAATATATAAATCTGATGAACATTTCTGACACAATTACTTTCTTGAAATTTTCTTTAGTTGAAAATTTACAATAACATCGATCGATAAAAGATCTTCCTCTTTTGTCAAATATTTTTACGTGAACTACAAACAAAAACTTGCAACTAATATGATGGATATTTGGTGCATGTCACCAGTGACCAAAATTTACCTAAATCAGCAGCCTCAGTACAGAGGTTCAGAGGGAGATTCCTCTGAACCAATCCCTGGGGTAACATCACAGTTACCATTCATACAATAGGCCCTGATGTTTGATAAGGAGTATTAAAAAAGAGGTAGCAGTCATTTTACTTGTGTATGCCTGTGAAAGAAGTATAAGGAGCAACTTCCCAGTTGCAGCCAATCACAAGCTTTAGACGTGCACAACACCAGGTGTTCAATTGCATGGAACTCATTTATGAAGAATACCCTAAATGGAGCTGATTGGAATCACAAAAAAACTGGCACCCTTGGAGGCATTTCCACTCCTCCAGGGGATCTTTACTGACACCTTCCTAAATTTGTTACTTATCCAAAATATCCAATATCATTATATATATCAAGGCAATATCAATTCTGAAACATATCTTGATTAGACAGGTTGACTATCATTTCATGTCAGTATATGCAGAATGTGTTGACATCTCTACTGACTGCCATGCAGCATTACCATTAAATTCACATTGGCCGCAACGAACTTCATAGTGCATAGACCAACAACAAATATATTTGATCTTTGTCTATTTTAGGATTTGAACTTGAAACTCATGATATCTAATTTAATATTTTTCCTTTTTTTGCAAAAGTACTCCTTCTTTGTCACTCTCTTTTAAAATATCCAGGAATAATCAAAACACTTTTTGGACGAAATAAAATCATGAAAATGATGATGGTGCCCCTCCTGGATCTACCAGTCGATTTTACAGTTTCAAATTTAACATTGAGTTAATAGTTAGTAATACGTTCTGTTCCATATTGACAGTTTGACGGATTTGTGGATGAGCATCTCGCTGTTTCTGGCGGCAATAGCGGTCACTGTTGCTCCTTGGTGTCCAAATCTTATTCTGCTGTGTGCGATGTTCCTTTTGGATGGATTTGGAAAAGGCATCTTAGCTTCAGGTACGCAAATTTGCAAAAGATATAAAAAATTGTTTTGAGCATCTAACTTTTTGCTACTCAATTCGAGTAGTTGAATTTGAGTAGTTTCAACAAAACATTTTTGTCAGCAATTAAAAAAAAAACTGGCTGAAAATCGCAAAACAAACTCTTGATGTCTTAATAAATGGTTTATTTGAAAGTTGCTTTTCTGTACACAGGAGGGAATTCACTCATAATAAAGTTGTGGGGAAAGAATGCTGCGCCTCCAACTCATGCTATCCACTTCAGTTTTGGAGTTGGGGCTCTTATTGTGCCGCAGATCGCTCGAGCCTTTCTTCCAGATAAACCAGATCCACGGCTATCAACCACGACAATGCAACCCAACATATCCCATTCTGCTAATACAATAGGGAATATTACAATTGACTCACTGACCACAGAAGCTCCCATCGAGGATCCACCAATAGAATATCCATACGCCATCGCTGGAGGTATTACGGCATTAGTTGGACTGGCCGAATTAGTGATATTCTTTTTCCGTGGAGATACGTTAAAAGATGATACATCGAAAAATAAAAGTGGAAGTAGCTGGGAGTTCTTAAAATTATCTAATTTGAGACAAATACCAAACAAAGGTCTCCATTTCGCCTTCATTCTGTTCCTGTTCATATTTTGGTCCTTGCCAATCGGTGAGTACAACTATCTACCTGATTGCAATGTTAGCGACGTAAGAAGAAAAGAGCATATTGATGAACATTAGTTGTAGTTTAATGGTCAGGTTTCTGAGTTTGTTTTCTTTTAAATTTTTGGAGGACAGAAGTCCTTTTCGTGGGGCCACTGATATCCCTGTTTTGGACTTCTAGTGATGTCAGTCCTGGGTTTCAAAGCCAGGGTGGATCCCTTACATATACTTTCTCACTTGTGTGATCCTCAGATTCACCTCTGGTGCAACACCTGCTAACTGTATAGAGGTCAGTATGGTAGCCAAGCCTTTTTGACCCACGTACTTGCAGATGTGTCCACAAGCACTGGTGGAGGTTTGGGGCTCGAACCCACGACCGTCCGTGCAGCACGCAGCAAGCACAGCGCTGTCGGGTGTCTGTTACAAATTGAATATTTTTAGTTGCAGATCAGTTTTTTTGCACTGAACACAAATTTAAATATCCTTTGTAGGTGCTGAGAGGGCCTATGGAAAGTTTATCTTTGCTTACTCCGTGGAAGGACCAACCGAAATGAGCGATAAGGATGGCACCATCGTTGAGACCGTATTCTGGGCCACTTTCACAGCTGGCAGAGGGGTTGCTATTGTCATCAGCAAATTCTGCCCACCTTTGCTGATGCTTATGGTTGATCTTGGTCTCAATGTATTAGCTGCAGCGATGCTTGCTGGCTTGGGGGGTTCTTCACAGACGGTATTGTGGATCTTCAACTGCGTCTTTGGATCAGTGCTATCTCCCTTGTTCCCAGCAAGCCTTGCCTGGGCTAACTTTTACATTAAGATGACAGCACTGATGACAGCGTTAGCTTTCATTGCTTCAGCAGCAGGTGCCTTTGTATTTTCTTGGTTATCAGGGTATTTGTTTGAGTACACAGGGCCTCCAAGCCTCATGTATCTGATGTTGGGGTATGCAGTGACAGCGTCACTCATGTTCGTACTGATGTATCTGGTTGCAAGGAAAAAGGGTAAAAGGGATATGACTGAAGGTAGAGATCGCCAAGGAGACGAAGATGAAGCGGGTGAAAAGTTTAAAGTAGCGGAAAAGGCATAATCACAAGTTGGGAATTATAAAAGTGTAGGCAGCAAAACTGTAATGCAATTGAGGGATCCGACGTGAGTTGCCGTGCGATTTTTCAATCGCAAGTATTTTTCGGGTCTTTTGATCGGGTGTATTTATCATCTCTGGTGGTCTAGTATTTCTTTGGTGAAACCTTATTAGAAAATAACACATTTTGCCCGGGAACGTTGAAAATTTCATTTTTGTTGAAAACAACTGGTGGGTTTATATCTATTGAAATAAAATCAATGTGGTTCTTGGTTTATAAAATATATTTATTTGGAAGTAAAAGACTTGAAATAAATACAAAGAAGCAACTTGTAAATGTAACTATTCGATTTATCTGAGATGAATATGTACAGCAGTTTAGCTGAATGGATAGTTTCAGGAGCGCTAACGAAAAAATGACTGACATAGTGATTCCCTGATATCATGTTTGTTTCTGAATATTTTGAACACATTTATACATCGCCTTTTCCAATACTTGGTATTGCGGACTTGGTCCCAATCCAGTATACATTTTAGTTGTCAGGAAGGCAAATCCAAGTTGATATTTAATATCTCCGTAAGCCATCATTCCACCAGCGCCAGGAAACCCAAATTTTACAGAACCCTGCAATGTGTGAGATACACATGAAGTCATGATTCTAAATTACAGCTAAGTCGAATTTGACTAATGGAGCAAATTGAAACAATATGAAAAATAGTTTAGTTTTGCCTAATAGTTTTGTTTATTGTAAACTAAGAGTAATTTCACAACTTGTAACATAAAAGTAATATTAATTCTAAACAGCAAGCAGTCATTTTTAAATTAGCACAATTGGTCAAATTGAGTTACACAATTTAGGAAAAACTCCAGAAAACGGCTTCCGCCAACTGAATTGCAGTGGAAACGGTTTTGCTCGGAATTTATTTGCGAAGGACTTTGGAGAGCTAAAAGAAACTAACCGCTGGAGAAGGGACAATACTTGTGCCTCGTCCAAAAGACACCGGTATGCCCATTACACTGTCAACTCCTGAAACTATCTCTTCTGCTAAGCCTTTGATCAAGTCCTCTGACACAAATGTTCTGAAAATCAAAGTGAAAATAATTATTTGTGTATCAGGAAATGCTATTAGGTATACTTATGTGGGTGTCTATGTTCGTGTGCCAATAAGATTACAGACTAACCTGCTGTTGTATTTCCCCCCAGATGAAAGGACTCCATATAATTTCGCGAAGTCTCTCGCTGTACCAAAGGCATGGGATGCACCAAGTGGTATTCTCCTGAATTCTGGGTTATTGACTAAACCATCCTGTAAGCGAAGGGCAAGATCAAGAAAGGGAAGGACCCTTCCTGAACACAAGGGGGAAATTTGTCTGCGTGTGGGCAAATGTTCTTTGATGTCAAATGGGAACTCACCATGCCGATTTCCTTGTAAAAACCTCGCCTAATTAAACTGTTGGAACTGAGAACAGCAGCTATCAGCCGCCAACCATTGTCGAACAAAAGCCCTTGCAAGTCTTCTAATCCTGTAGTTGCTGGTAGTATTCTGATTGTTCTGTAATTTTCTTCTAGCGGAAGTCCTATCATCGCATCCATTTCTAAGGCAAAGGTAGAGCGATAAATGACTGCCGCTTCGAACAGCAATTAACGCAAGAGAAGGAAGTATTCACAATCAGGGAATACGCTAATATTTTGTTCCGAGCAACTTGTGATTTTCACGAAATCTGTGGATTTGATCAACTGAGCACATTTCTTTATTACAGCTAAATTTCTGGATGAAAATAAAGATTAGAATGTCTGACAAGATGTAATAACAATATGTAGTTTCTTGTCTTCCGAGATTTCAACATTTAACTGCCTTTGACGAAGTCACCGGCTTTCTAGTACAACTGTAACTAATTTGTAACTTACCCAATGGTTCGCCTATTTCTTCCAAGAAAAACTGGTCCAAAGTCCTATGTTGTGGATCTACTCGCATAATTATCTCGTTTATGTACAATCCAAAAGTTAACAGATGGTAACCATGTTGTGTCCCTAGAATGAAAGTAAAAAAAATCATGTTCCATTGACGACTCCCTGAATACAGGTTTGCCATAAACTGAATTCTGAATTATTTGAAAGTTTTATCAACTGAGCACATTTCTTTATTACAGCTAAATTTCTGGATGAAATTTGTGCGCTGTACCTGGCTCCCAATCCGGTTTATTTTTCAGAAGCAACTTAGTTATCTTCTCTGGATCATTTAAAATGTCAAAAACTGACCATTCTTCATCCAAAGTGATCAGGCCTGCCTACCATAAAATGACAAATGTTTATTTTCCCAGGCCACATGGACAAATGTTTATTTTCCCAGACCACAATCAAATCTGTTCTATTCAATATTTTTTTAGAATATGACATTGGTGCAATCTGCTTACCTGCTGCGAAAGAAGCATCTCAATTGTAATGCTTTCTCGACCGTGGTCCGCATCATCAAACTCTGGCCAGTACTCTGCTATTGGTTTCTTGTAATCCAAGAGCCCTCTAAAAATACAGTAGAAATTAATTGAGGATGACTAGTTGGAAAATTTGTAAGTCCCAAAACCGTATGTTGACATTACCGTGTCTGCTTCTGCAATTATTATATCCGAATTAGCGATCATCTACAATAAAAATTACAAAGCTCAAGCCTGTTGAGTTTACTAATTAGTTATGCCTACATCTGCAAATGACTGATAACGATACAATTGAAAGCGAATAATTATTCACATCCAGCTGAACCGGCAGTCAAATGTTATAATTCAGCTGGATGTGAATAACTGAGGCGGACACAACAAAGTAGTATCGGACAAAATAAACTCAAATATACTTGAACTTTAAAATTTTCATTGATAATTTTATTGAAATAATTACGGGAACAGAAACAGATGCGGAACATACGGTTTTGAGACTCACGAAAAATCTGGACACTTATCAGAGTTGAGAATATGAAGTCGCAGTACCTGTCAACCAGAAGAGCAATACAAATGGACGAGATCGTCTTTGTTGCTGAGAATAGCATGCCCAAAGTATCTTCTCTCCATGGAGCCCATGCTTGAGCATCAGCATATCCTGTTGTGAAAATAACCCGTTGACAATCTTAAAGACCCCTTTTGAAACTTTGATGTTTTGATGATGATGATAATGAAACAATTTACCTCCGTAAAGGTCGACTACTAGTTCCCCTTTGTAATGTACAGCGAATGCATACCCTCTGGCTGGATTTTCTTCAATGATATTCCTGAAGAAACCAAAGGCATAGGTTTACAAGCAAATTACACTTTTGAAGGTGACCACATGTATGGTTCCCAACGTCCTGGCACGTCGGCAGTGCAATTTAAATTTAATTGTATATTTATATGATTACTTGAATACATCTCCAAGTTTTTCCCAGCCAGGAGCAGTTTCCACAGTGACCTGCACTGGTACTGTTGGTGTCAGCAATTTAGGTAAAAACGTAACACCAATCGCAGTCAGGACGACTACACCTGCTGTATAACCAATTCCCATATTTACTTTTAACACTGCAAACAAAATAGGAGATGCTTTATGTACGAACATGTGCGCGATTATTCTAATAGAAGACAATAACGGTAATTTAAATAAAGTCTTTCAAGCATTCGTCCGAGAGTGTTGACCTCAAGTTAATTTACCAACTGACAAAAAATGAAATCGACTTGCGAGTATTTTCATTCAGTATGGCAATTGCTGCACTGATGGGTTGGCTTTATAACGTTGCTGCACGCACTGTTTTTATTGTATTCCGAAAAGATCCTTTCACAATTCTATCAATAACACTGCCTACCTTTAGCTATTTGAAAATATTTGCAAATGTGGAATGTTCAAATGAATGACTCGGATTGACCACTCTCATCATGTAGGGCGTCCAGACTGCTCTAATTTTTTTCGCCTGCTGAGATGCAGTCAGGCAGATCGATAATTTTTCTGCAAGTCTCTCTATTCAACACACAACTCGCGCAGAAATGTTCATCTTTTCTATCTTGACAATGATGACATCACCTTAATTTTCTTCATGGTATGAGTATTTACTCTCAGCGCACCCTTTGTATACCGCGTTCTAATTAAAACCATGAATTTCACATGATTTTCTAAAATAATAGTATGCTTGCTCTTATTACCGCCCACGTACGAAGTACGACAAGAGGTTATGCTTTCACAGGTGTCTATCTGTCCACGAGGGGGGGAGGGGGGTACCCCCTGGTCTTTGGTTATTTCCAGGGGGTACCCCTTGATCTGTGGTCCTTTCCTGGGAGGGGGTACCCTATTCAGGCCTGTAGTTGGAGGTACCCCTAGACAGGCCAGGGGGTACCCCCCCCCCCAGCAGACAGGCTATACTATGGGGGGTACAGTATACCTCTTGCGGTCACGCAGGAGGACATTCTTGTTGTCACTACATTGATTTGAATTAACTCACATTGTCTCGCGTTTTTTTTCAGGAAGTCCAAAAACAGAGCTCACAATTTGACTTCAAATTCAATGTTTTTAAATGTATTTATTGTTTACACTTGAACAACAATAAAAGGATAATATATACAAGAGTTTGTTGAGTATTTGTCTACAAATAACAATAAAATTAAATTTAGAAATGCCATTTCCAGAGACACCAGTCTGTCTTTCCGGAATAGTAAGACTAAAATAAAATCGCTTGACATCGGCTGTTTTGTAATAGAGTTTGTTGCTCTTTTGTTCAATAATTAAGTCTACAATTAACAATAAAAATAAATTCAGAAATGCTTTTTCCAGAGACACCAGTCTGTCTTTCCGGAACAGTAAGACTAAAATCTCGGGCCAAGCCAATAAGGTGACTTGTTGGCCAATAAGCAAGAAAGGAACAATTAATAAACAAACTATTATTTGTTGTATATTTTGTAACTATTTTTACTAATTAATTTGATTATAACTTTTTTGAAAGTAAAAAGCTCAAAATAGAACAAAACTGAAATTGCATATGATAAATAAAAATTATTACACTAATAAAACCAAGTTTTGGGTCATTCCCAAAACATCGAGGACAGCCGAAAAGTTTTTTCTGAACAAAAAAGTAAAGAAATTTAAATAATGCTTAATAATATTCATTTCAATTATTTGAAAATTCGAACATTTGGACAAATGGAATTCGTAAAATTGGCATCAACAAATGTATTATTCGAGTTTTGGAAGAATTAAAACCTGAAAAATGAAAATCCTTTCTCAATAGATGTCCTTAATGATGTTACAACAACAAGACAAGTAATTTTCCAATTGAAAGCGTTATTGCTAGGCTAAAATATGGCGACCACAAATAGCTGTTAAGCTGTTAAGTCTACTTGGTCTATTTCGCTCTCAATTAGTTAATCGCTATGAGATTTTACTACAATTTTTTGTCGGATAGCTTATTCTACTAGAAACGGCTCAACTAAAAAAATTATGCTTTTGCAATGAAGTTATTTACACGCTATTCAAAACTGTATCTCTTCTGCCCACTTTCTTTGATAACATTTTATAGTTAAAAAGCAATCTTGTTAACACTTAACACTGTACATCACCAAGCAACGTCTTTGGCGACTTTTCAGGAGTTTTCTCAATTTTTTGCTTTTGATTTCTCCTGTGTAATTTCCATTCTCTGATCCTGGCTTTAAGTATGCCCTCTGGCTTCATTTCATCGCTTGACATCGGCTGTTTTGTAACGGGAGAATAATTATGCCGTTCCAGCCAATCAAAAATAGCTCCCTTTTCATAAGTTACACCATCTGGACCAGTTACTGGATGTTTCATTAATTTGTGCGTAATTGGACACACGAAATCTCTTGGAGTAGTGCTCAGATCCCAGTCAACAGATCTTTGACCTCCAACATTGCTATTTACAGAGTATTTCAAGTCTGGACGTGTTGAGATGTCGTTGAAAGCCCTGCTTTTAGGTTTTGGGTTGGACGGATGGGTTGGAAGTGAAATGGTAGTCGGACTTTTATTGAACCTATCTTCGTCCGAAATTAAGGCTGGTTCTTTAAGTTTGTCATTTGGGGTGTAAGGAATAGCTAACACTAAGTCAATTGTCCCTGTGGGGCTTGCGATGAAACCCTCATGATCCATACTTGTAATTGATACTTTTTTACGCTGATGTTGATGAAGGTTTAATCCAGTATGTTGTTCACCTTCGCGATCTCGATTTTGTTTCGGATAGGGTTGGTTGAGGAATTCGCTGGCTGTAAAAATAGTTTCGGTTCTTCTTGGTCTGTTTCTCCCTCGATTGTCGAGGAGACAGTTGTTATTATTGTTCATGTGTTGTTGGTCGATGGACATGGTGCTGTCGCTGGAAGAACTGCCATACTGCAACACAGCAGGTCGGGCTTCAGGTGATTTCCCTGATGGCTGCGTTGCATTTTGGGCAACTTCTAAATATTAAAAAGAACCACACGATATTAAAATGCAAAATGTAAGATTTTACTTTACTTTACTTACTGATTTACTTCGGCATGTGGGTCGCTTTCGAATTATTTCTGTACCAAAAGAAGTGATCGTGGCACAAGTGATGATGTTATCGTAGTGATTATGTGTGCACCAAACAAAACATGGGGTAATTGTCTCATTTACAAAAATAAAAAATCACATCTTCGTTTTGAAATAAGTCGACGAGATATTTCTTGTAGCGGCTAGAAGTGTTTAATTGTTCCGAAGTAATAAACAGGTCCATTGCCTATTTGTTACTTAGCATTATGTCCCACATGCTCTGTGTTCTACTGAGAGCAGTATTCATATGGGAACTTTACCTTTATGGGGCAGGTTTAGACTAAATTTCCTGTAGTGCAAAAATGTGTCAACTGACTAAGGAAATCAATTGTGAAGGAGTATTATGCAAGTGAACTGCTAAACTAAATTTACACTACCATTACAAATGAACAACTTCTTGTCCCTCCAATTGTACTTCTGCAACCAACATGTGCATTATAAATTTTAATGTAAAAATAAAACTATTCATTGTACCTCTGCAACATTACCAATTAAACCATGTATTAGTTTTGTACTACCCGTCGTAAAAGGAAAGTGCACACATACCATTCACCTCCCACAGACTGGGGTCTTTAGAGAAGGCTGTGTTTTGAAATGCGACTCGGCGCTGTGATCCACTGTGTCCAATTCTATTTTGGAACTGAGCTCCGCTGTTCGTATCGATTGCAGAGATTTTCCCCGATGTAAACGTCTGTAAATTATGGACATAAAAATAGCGTAAGAATAAGTAACGCAATTGTCACAATTCATAATACTTTTACTGGAGTAACACATAGTTTTGATATTTTGTTTAGTAACTGGACACAATAGCTCATTACTGCGCACAATCGACACAATCTGAGCCGCGTTTTAACCTGGACACGGTAACATTGACACAAGTGACAGTGTAAAAGCCAAAATTCAGTACTTTTCCAGCACATATTTCATTTATTAATCTGACTATTAGTGGATAAACTTATCAAGTTTTAAGTTTCATATTTGATACAAATCTTTTTCGATTAACCAAGAATTTAATCTGAAACAACTACGTTTTGTTTATGAAAGTCATGCAAACTAATCAGAAGTTCTATTTGAATACTCCTCGTGATTTAATAATTTCAATCACGTTACATTGGACAGAATCAAGTTTATGTTCCCTAACAACGCGACACATCCAGCTATTATTATTTGTCCAGTTCTGGGATGTGTTCTGCCACACTTTAGCCGAAAACGATCAGAACGCTCATTTTGAAACCAAAAGTTTAAATATACAACTCACTCCTCTGCCACCTAGAGTACCGGGAAGAGAGTAAGTAGACTCATAATCTTCCTGGGGAGTTTCTCTGCCACCTCTTACTACTTCTCCATTCTCATTGGGCGGTTTCTCATAGGCGGAGGATCTGTTCTCTCTGTAATGAAGATAATAGGAAAATGTTGACATAAAGGATTCGGGTGTTTATCTCACATTATATTACAAACGTTAGTTTTATGCGTTGACGTATCTGAGGTGTTCACGCTCAGTTCACAGAAATAAGGTTTCTACATTACTAGTAATAGTAATCTGGTAGAATCAGCGTAATAAGGCATTACAAAACTACCGCAAACTATCCAAAAGGTCGATTTTAATGAAACATATAAAAATGAAATATATATCAAAAGGAAAAATAAATATAAAATCAAATCAAATTCAAAAACAATTTAAATTTGCATCGACTTGCTTGTCCTTTTCCGATTGGGATTTCCATTTCCACAACCCAAGAATGCAGGCAAAGACAACAATCAAGAAAAGCGCCAATACTCCAAGTGCCCATGCAGGTACAGATGGACCATTTAGGATCGCTCCAATACCTTTAAAACATAAATCAGTATTCAAATTTGAAAAAGATTGCGTGGAAAATAACGAAGGCATGATCGGTCAGACCCTGGGAGGTCTTCCCCTCTCTCCCTACCCCGACCCAATCATTTGAGGTCCAAAATTTTGAAGAGCCCTAAAGGTGAACGACAATACAAGTGCGTAACAGCAATAATGTAAATTCTGGGTTCAATAATAATGACTTTCATTTTCATTTAATCAATCAAAATAAACTAAAATAGAGAAAAATTATACATTTACTTTGTTCTTTTTTCTCCTCCGGCACAGCCTTGTATTCAATCTTAAACCCTCTATCTGTTACACTGCCATCAGTTATGAACTCAAATGTTACTGAAGGACTGTCCATATCAAGTACCACAGAATCATTGTTACCACTTGCTTTATTTTGGGATGTTTGGGCTTCAAAGGAAGAAAAAAGTATTATCAATGCGATACAATTTATATCAAACAGAGATTCTTGAGTATGCCTTTCACAGTACCACAAACTAAAGTTCATTATCTGGAAATAGTTCCATGACACTTGATTAGCAAACTGATTTCACTCGATTGTCAGTTCAGAGAATAATCTTAAAATGGGATTGCTGCACTGGTGACAGAAAGGGAAATACCTTAATTAATTAGATTACTTGAAACTTTATCATTACAATATTTTTTGCTCAAGTTAGGTTGAGAATCTGTAGAGATAAATACCTAGGTAAGGTCCTGAGAAGGTGTAGGTTGGGGCTTGGATTCCATTTCGATAAATTTTTAGGACGTCTTTGTTCTTCTGTGTTTGAAAATCTGGAAATTACGGATTAAACCGATAATAAATTTTATAAAATACTTCACAATTATTTGAATGATGATACGGTATCTTTGTGTCTTAAAAAATTGCAAGAAATTATGATTTTCACAGAGGTAAAGCACTCTGACAGATGTTTAATGATGCCTGCTAAATAGGAATTTCTATTTGAAATAGCTTCCTTTCACTACTGGCGTTGTACAGTAATTTATTGTGTAATATTGAAGTGACCTGTGACATGTCTTTTGAAGAGTTTCGTCTTAGGTCAGTAAATTTTGACCTGATACCATAAACCAGACAACCTTTGACCCATTTATGCAAAAACACAGTTTAAAATAAAATTGTCTGTCTTAATGAAAAAGACCAGTTCCATTTTGGAACATATTTCACATTGACAATCATTGAAATATAGTGTCCGGAAAGGCTGGATGTCCTGATAAAAAAATCAGAATTTTCTGTACATTATTCATAAATGAGCATACCAATTACAGTCAGCTGAATGGTTTTAGTGGGATCAACCTGAATATTCCACGAACACCTTACATTGTTCGGGTAACGGCCCTTGAAATTGGGTGATGAAATCTGGCCATACAAACTGTTTCCAGAAAATGTAGATTCATATCCTGGACAACCTGTTGAGAAAAGTCGAGGAATTATGTTCGAATCATATTTGAATGAGATTCTACAACTTTAAAAATAAATACCAAGGAGCAAAGACTTGTACACCTGGAGGCTGGGGGTGAGAAAGCCATAGTGTCTCAAAATCACTTCTCAAAAGTCATCAATTCTCTTGGAGCTTTTGCACCTAAGGCATTAATATTTTGAACTTCCCAGATGCCGGACTCATGTTACAAAATTTACTTCCTGGGAGGCTCCAAATTTTTCCATAGGTCCTGGGACACATAACTGTAGTTGTAGTTAATATTCAGATAGGTTTGAATACCTTCCGTGTAAAACCTGCTGAAATTTTCCACAATGACGGTTTGTTTCGAAGCCCACTGATATATTTATAAGGTTTATACAGATATGCTTAAACATGTCATTATATTTTTTTTACCGATAATAATATTAGGATATGCTTTACACATACCCGAATAAAATACTGTGTTGTTATGCAGGTATGTTTAAGCCTGTCCTTATATTTCTATTTTAAAAAAATATTTATGAGCACAGGTTGCCACATATCAAAATATTTTTTGTGGGTATGTGGGTATACAGTAAAACTTGTCATACGTGGACACTCCACCGTACACCGTCAACCGTCTAGTGTCCACAGTTGACAAGGTGTCCATGTATGAGAGACTTCAATTATTCACACAGTATATATCAATTTTGCCACTTTTTCAAATGTTTTCTCACATTCATTTGTATTGTCACAAATTCTCTTTGAAATGTGTGGTTTACACTTTTCTCTTTGATCTTTGCCCTCCTTGTGAATAAATTGAGACTATCTCAGACCTATTTCATTAAAACTACCATTGCATCCCTAGAAATAACAGCTAGGTATCCATGTAAATAAAGGTAATTTTGTTCCATTGTACATTTTTTAGTGTCCACCATCTATGCATGACAAGTTTGTCCATGTATTAGAGGGTAAATGGACAATAATTTGTCCATATATAAGATTTTGTCCACGGTTGGTGGGGTGTCCGTGTAGGCCCGTGTCCACGTAAGACAAGTTTTACTGTATATCTAAACTTGAAATTAATAGGGTAGTAATTTAAAATGAAACTGGATACATTTGTACTTAATTCGGTTGATAACGTTTTCCACACTTTAGTAAAACGGATTTTTCAAAAACCAATCGCTGCGTGCGACGAATACTACCTTGTGTAACAGTTGTGGTCTTCATTAAGGAATCCTAATTTATGTATTTACATAATGGTAGTTGTGTATTCTGCTTTGAGAAAATAGTCCCGCTATTAATTTAGAAAGGAAGTGTTGTGCTGCATTCCCCAAGACAACAAATATCCTTCATTATAAGTAATATTAATTAACACGTTCTTCACTTTATAAATAGCACATGAAAACGAATAAAGAAAACATCTTTGCCGCTGGAGACATTGTAACGTTCCCGCTCTTCACAGTTGATGATGAACAGGCGAATGTACAGCACTGGCAGATGGCCCACACACACGGTAACAACTTTTAACCAGAAAGCGGCAGTTACATCTTCACTTGTAGATAAATGTTCAAACATGTTGCAGCATTTTAAAGAGTAAAGACATCGTGTTACACATACTGCCACATATTTGTCTTTGAATCGCGTTGATAAAAATGACTAATATACCACAGGTCGTACCGCGGCTCTCAACATGTTAAATCAAGATGTTGCAGTTAAAAGTGTTCCCTTCTTCTGGACGATGCAGTTCGGAAAGAGTTTGAGGTACACAGGTATGCAAGCCGTTCAGTTTTTGGTCGTCATCCAGGGGCAAAGCTCGGGTAAAAGTACAATAATTTCGTTCGATGTGTTGTCTTTTAGGCTACGGTGTTGGTTACGATGACATCGTCATTCACGGAAATCCTGATGAACTGAAATTCGTTGCATACTACACAAAGTACGTTATCAACTGCTTTAATTTTTCACATTCGATACATTTAAGGTCTGTTCGCACATACCATCTCCGCCTCTGTCTCCCTCAAAAAATTAAACAATATGTCAATGGTGACTAACCGTTTGACGGACAGAATAGTGCAGAACTTTGACGGAGACAGGCACGGTGACGGTACGTGTAAACAAGCCTTCTAATGGCATACCATGAATTCAATTCGTAATTAAATTTTTGCGTTAGGGGAGACGGAGTGATAGCGGTTGCTAGTAAGCCTTCTAACGGCATACCATGAATTCAATTCGTAATTAAATTTTTGCGTTAGGGGAGACAAAGTGATAGCGGTTGCTAGTATGAACATGGATCCTATAGTGGCACAGGCAGCAGAAGTCATGTTGTGTGGCAAGTCAATCAGCAAGCAAGAAGTAGCAAGGTTTTTGATTTATATTCGCCAGAAAATACTGTCAAATAAGTCTCGTATTGTAATCATCTGGTACTGTTCTGTTCATTAACATAACAGTGCATATGTAATGAGCCTTGTGGTTAGTTTAGAAACCAATAATTCATTAAATCAGTTTTCTTTTTCAGTGAAAACCACGACAGTTGGAAGAGTAAAATATGTTCTGCAAAGACTTAGTGAAGAATAAATATTTACAGAATAGCTCTTCCCGCAATATATGGTGCATTTACACCAAAGCAAACTGGTGTCTTGCATCATAGGTTGGCTTGGATATTTACACTGACTCCCGCTGATAACGAGTAGAAAGATGGCAAGAGAATCCAATTGCTTGTTGCAAGTTGGTGTTCATAGCATTGCTGTCAATGATTATGATGCAAAGAAATCTGCTCGTCGTGACCGGTGTGTTCTAACTGAACTAGTTTTAAGTGCTTAATGACAGTTTTAGTCTTAACGAAGACAATAATACATGATGATGTACATATGTGCTTCCGAGTACGGCTGACAGACCTGATCAGATTCCAGTGTAAAGTTGAACACTACTGTATCAGCAAATATATGCTTGAGTGACAAACGAGTAAAAATAGCAGTCGCAAACTTTTCATGTTAATTATTTTCAATGCCCTCAATTAATATATTCTACCAATAAATCGTAACTACAGGTCGGGCACGGCTAAATCGAACACGGTTAATTCGAAGTTCCACTTAATTCGAAGTTTCAAGCAAGTCTTGAT